>JACMZG010000455.1:0-18051 GCA_018340805.1 Microvelia longipes | reverse complement strand
TTTTTTAAGCGCTTAAATACGCTTTAAACAATAACATTAGAGAAATAAGCGATTTCCATCAAGAATTGTAGAGCCATCGGCAGATTTGTTTCAATCTATTTCCTAACAATATTCAGCAATAGAACAGTGTTATTTCATGCATTTTAGACGTGGAAACACGAGAAAACTTTGGTTTTCTACTTTAGATTCGTTCCAGACATATTGCATAAGTTGTACTTTGTGTGATTTACTGTGGTTCTCTGATCGAAATCCAGTTATTAAAATAGTGATTTTCATGCTTATTTTGATCATTTTAAGCGCTTAAATACGCTTTAAACAATAACATTAGAGAAATAAGCGATTTCCATCAAGAATTGTAGAGCCATCGGCAGATTTGTTTCAATCTATTTCCTAACAATATTCAGCAATAGAACAGTGTTATTTCATGCATTTTAGACGTGGAAAACACGAGAAAACTTTGGTTTTCTACTTTAGATTCGTTCCAGACATATTGCATAAGTTGTACTTTGTGTGATTTACTGTGGTTCTCTGATCGAAATCCAGTTATTAAAATAGTGATTTTCATGCTTATTTTGATCATTTTAAGCGCTTAAATACGCTTTAAACAATAACATTAGAGAAATAAGCGATTTCCATCAAGAATTGTAGAAGCCATCGGCAGATTTGTTTCAATCTATTTCCTAACAATGTTCAGCAATAGAACAGTGTTATTTCATGCATTTTAGAGTGGAAACACGAGAAAACTTTGGTTTTCTACTTTAGATTCGTTCCAGACATATTGCATAAGTTGTACTTTGTGTGATTTACTGTGGTTCTCTGATCGAAATCCAGTTATTAAAATAGTGATTTTCATGCTTATTTTGATCATTTTAAGCGCTTAAATACGCTTTAAACAATAACATTAGAGAAATAAGCGATTTCCATCAAGAATTGTAGAGCCATCGGCAGATTTGTTTCAATCTATTTCCTAAATATTCAGCAATAGAACAGTGTTATTTCATGCATTTTAGACGTGGAAAACACGAGAAAACTTTGGTTTTCTACTTTAGATTCGTTCCAGACATATTGCATAAGTTGTACTTTGTGTGATTTACTGTGGTTTCTGATCGAAATCCAGTTATTAAAATAGTGATTTTCATGCTTATTTTGATCATTTTAAGCGCTTAAATACGCTTTAAACAATAACATTAGAGAAATAAGCGATTTCCATCAAGAATTGTAGAAGCCATCGGCAGATTTGTTTCAATCTATTTCCTAACAATATTCAGCAATAGAACAGTGTTATTTCATGCATTTTAGACGTGGAAACACGAGAAAACTTTGGTTTCTACTTTAGATTCGTTCCAGACATATTGCATAAGTTGTACTTTGTGTGATTTACTGTGGTTCTCTGATCGAAATCCAGTTATTAAAATAGTGATTTTCATGCTTATTTTGATCATTTTAAGCGCTTAAATACGCTTTAAACAATAACATTAGAGAAATAAGCGATTTCCATCAAGAATTGTAGAGCCATCGGCAGATTTGTTTCAATCTATTTCCTAATATTCAGCAATAGAACAGTGTTATTTCATGCATTTTAGACGTGGGAAACACGAGAAAACTTTGGTTTTCTACTTTAGATTCGTTCCAGACATATTGCATAAGTTGTACTTTGTGTGATTTACTGTGGTTCTCTGATCGAAATCCAGTTATTAAAATAGTGATTTTCATGCTTATTTTGATCATTTTAAGCGCTTAAATACGCTTTAAACAATAACATTAGAGAAATAAGCGATTTCCATCAAGAATTGTAGATGCCATCGGCAGATTTGTTTCAATCTATTTCCTAACAATATTCAGCAATAGAACAGTGTTATTTCATGCATTTTAGACGTGGAAAACACGAGAAAACTTTGGTTTTCTACTTTAGATTCGTTCCAGACATATTGCATAAGTTGTACTTTGTGTGATTTACTGTGGTTCTCTGATCGAAATCCAGTTATTAAAATAGTGATTTTCATGCTTATTTTGATCATTTTAAGCGCTTAAATACGCTTTAAACAATAACATTAGAGAAATAAGCGATTTCCATCAAGAATTGTAGAGCCATCGGCAGATTTGTTTCAATCTATTTCCTAACAATATTCAGCAATAGAACAGTGTTATTTCATGCATTTTAGACGTGGAAAACACGAGAAAACTTTGGTTTTCTACTTTAGATTCGTTCCAGACATATTGCATAAGTTGTACTTTGTGTGATTTACTGTGGTTCTCTGATCGAAATCCAGTTATTAAAATAGTGATTTTCATGCTTATTTTGATCATTTTAAGCGCTTAAATACGCTTTAAACAATAACATTAGAGAAATAAGCGATTTCCATCAAGAATTGTAATGCCATCGGCAGATTTGTTTCAATCTATTTCCTAACAATATTCAGCAATAGAACAGTGTTATTTCATGCATTTTAGACGTGGAAAACACGAGAAAACTTTGGTTTTCTACTTTAGATTCGTTCCAGACATATTGCATAAGTTGTACTTTGTGTGATTTACTGTGGTTCTCTGATCGAAATCCAGTTATTAAAATAGTGATTTTCATGCTTATTTTGATCATTTTAAGCGCTTAAATACGCTTTAAACAATAACATTAGAGAAATAAGCGATTTCCATCAAGAATTGTAGAGCCATCGGCAGATTTGTTTCAATCTATTTCCTAACAATATTCAGCAATAGAACAGTGTTATTTCATGCATTTTAGACGTGGAAAACACGAGAAAACTTGGTTTTCTACTTTAGATTCGTTCCAGACATATTGCATAAGTTGTACTTTGTGTGATTTACTGTGGTTCTCTGATCGAAATCCAGTTATTAAAATAGTGATTTTCATGCTTATTTTGATCATTTTAAGCGCTTAAATACGCTTTAAACAATAACATTAGAGAAATAAGCGATTTCCATCAAGAATTGTAGAGCCATCGGCAGATTTGTTTCAATCTATTTCCTAACAATATTCAGCAATAGAACAGTGTTATTTCATGCATTTTAGACGTGGGAAAACACGAGAAAACTTTGGTTTTCTACTTTAGATTCGTTCCAGACATATTGCATAAGTTGTACTTTGTGTGATTTACTGTGGTTCTCTGATCGAAATCCAGTTATTAAAATAGTGATTTTCATGCTTATTTTGATCATTTTAAGCGCTTAAATACGCTTTAAACAATAACATTAGAGAAATAAGCGATTTCCATCAAGAATTGTAGAGCCATCGGCAGATTTGTTTCAATCTATTTCCTAACAATATTCAGCAATAGAACAGTGTTATTTCATGCATTTTAGACGTGGAAACACGAGAAAACTTTGGTTTTCTACTTTAGATTCGTTCCAGACATATTGCATAAGTTGTACTTTGTGTGATTTACTGTGGTTCTCTGATCGAAATCCAGTTATTAAAATAGTGATTTTCATGCTTATTTTGATCATTTTAAGCGCTTAAATACGCTTTAAACAATAACATTAGAGAAATAAGCGATTTCCATCAAGAATTGTAGAGCCATCGGCAGATTTGTTTCAATCTATTTCCTAACAATGTTCAGCAATAGAACAGTGTTATTTCATGCATTTTAGACGTGGAAAACACGAGAAAACTTTGGTTTTCTACTTTAGATTCGTTCCAGACATATTGCATAAGTTGTACTTTGTGTGATTTACTGTGGTTCTCTGATCGAAATCCAGTTATTAAAATAGTGATTTTCATGCTTATTTTGATCATTTTAAGCGCTTAAATACGCTTTAAACAATAACATTAGAAATAAGCGATTTCCATCAAGAATTGTAGAGCCATCGGCAGATTTGTTTCAATCTATTTCCTAACAATATTCAGCAATAGAACAGTGTTATTTCATGCATTTTAGACGTGGAAAACACGAGAAAACTTTGGTTTTCTACTTTAGATTCGTTCCAGACATATTGCATAAGTTGTACTTTGTGTGATTTACTGTGGTTCTCTGATCGAAATCCAGTTATTAAAATAGTGATTTTCATGCTTTTTGATCATTTTAAGCGCTTAAATACGCTTTAAACAATAAATTAGAGAAATAAGCGATTTCCATCAAGAATTGTAGAGCCATCGGCAGATTTGTTTCAATCTATTTCCTAACAATATTCAGCAATAGAACAGTGTTATTTCATGCATTTTAGACGTGGAAACACGAGAAAACTTTGGTTTTCTACTTTAGATTCGTTCCAGACATATTGCATAAGTTGTACTTTGTGTGATTTACTGTGGTTCTCTGATCGAAATCCAGTTATTAAAATAGTGATTTTCATGCTTATTTTGATCATTTTAAGCGCTTAAATACGCTTTAAACAATAACATTAGAGAAATAAGCGATTTCCATCAAGAATTGTAGAGCCATCGGCAGATTTGTTTCAATCTATTTCCTAACAATATTCAGCAATAGAACAGTGTTATTTCATGCATTTTAGACGTGGAAACACGAGAAAACTTTGGTTTTCTACTTTAGATTCGTTCCAGACATATTGCATAAGTTGTACTTTGTGTGATTTACTGTGGTTCTCTGATCGAAATCCAGTTATTAAAATAGTGATTTTCATGCTTATTTTGATCATTTTAAGCGCTTAAATACGCTTTAAACAATAACATTAGAGAAATAAGCGATTTCCATCAAGAATTGTAGATGCCATCGGCAGATTTGTTTCAATCTATTTCCTAACAATATTCAGCAATAGAACAGTGTTATTTCATGCATTTTAGACGTGGAAAACACGAGAAAACTTTGGTTTTCTACTTTAGATTCGTTCCAGACATATTGCATAAGTTGTACTTTGTGTGATTTACTGTGTTCTCTGATCGAAATCCAGTTATTAAAATAGTGATTTTCATGCTTATTTTGATCATTTTAAGCGCTTAAATACGCTTTAAACAATAACATTAGAGAAATAAGCGATTTCCATCAAGAATTGTAGATGCCATCGGCAGATTTGTTTCAATCTATTTCCTAACAATATTCAGCAATAGAACAGTGTTATTTCATGCATTTTAGACGTGGAAACACGAGAAAACTTTGGTTTTCTACTTTAGATTCGTTCCAGACATATTGCATAAGTTGTACTTTGTGTGATTTACTGTGGTTCTCTGATCGAAATCCAGTTATTAAAATAGTGATTTTCATGCTTATTTTGATCATTTTAAGCGCTTAAATACGCTTTAAACAATAACATTAGAGAATAAGCGATTTCCATCAAGAATTGTAGATGCCATCGGCAGATTTGTTTCAATCTATTTCCTAACAATATTCAGCAATAGAACAGTGTTATTTCATGCATTTTAGACGTGGAAAACACGAGAAAACTTTGGTTTTCTACTTTAGATTCGTTCCAGACATATTGCATAAGTTGTACTTTGTGTGATTTACTGTGGTTCTCTGATCGAAATCCAGTTATTAAAATAGTGATTTTCATGCTTATTTTGATCATTTTAAGCGCTTAAATACGCTTTAAACAATAACATTAGAGAAATAAGCGATTTCCATCAAGAATTGTAGAGCCATCGGCAGATTTGTTTCAATCTATTTCCTAACAATATTCAGCAATAGAACAGTGTTATTTCATGCATTTTAGACGTGGAAACACGAGAAAACTTTGGTTTTCTACTTTAGATTCGTTCCAGACATATTGCATAAGTTGTACTTTGTGTGATTTACTGTGGTTCTCTGATCGAAATCCAGTTATTAAAATAGTGATTTTCATGCTTATTTTGATCATTTTAAGCGCTTAAATACGCTTTAAACAATAACATTAGAGAAATAAGCGATTTCCATCAAGAATTGTAGAAGCCATCGGCAGATTTGTTTCAATCTATTTCCTAACAATTCAGCAATAGAACAGTGTTATTTCATGCATTTTAGACGTGGAAACACGAGAAAACTTTGGTTTTCTACTTTAGATTCGTTCCAGACATATTGCATAAGTTGTACTTTGTGTGATTTACTGTGGTTCTCTGATCGAAATCCAGTTATTAAAATAGTGATTTTCATGCTTATTTTGATCATTTTAAGCGCTTAAATACGCTTTAAACAATAACATTAGAGAAATAAGCGATTTCCATCAAGAATTGTAGAGCCATCGGCAGATTTGTTTCAATCTATTTCCTAACAATATTCAGCAATAGAACAGTGTTATTTCATGCATTTTAGACGTGGAAAACACGAGAAAACTTTGGTTTTCTACTTTAGATTCGTTCCAGACATATTGCATAAGTTGTACTTTGTGTGATTTACTGTGGTTCTCTGATCGAAATCCAGTTATTAAAATAGTGATTTTCATGCTTATTTTGATCATTTTAAGCGCTTAAATACGCTTTAAACAATAACATTAGAGAAATAAGCGATTTCCATCAAGAATTGTAGAGCCATCGGCAGATTTGTTTCAATCTATTTCCTAACAATATTCAGCAATAGAACAGTGTTATTTCATGCATTTTAGACGTGGAAAACACGAGAAAACTTTGGTTTTCTACTTTAGATTCGTTCCAGACATATTGCATAAGTTGTACTTTGTGTGATTTACTGTGGTTCTCTGATCGAAATCCAGTTATTAAAATAGTGATTTTCATGCTTATTTTGATCATTTTAAGCGCTTAAATACGCTTTAAACAATAACATTAGAGAAATAAGCGATTTCCATCAAGAATTGTAGAGCCATCGGCAGATTTGTTTCAATCTATTTCCTAACAATATTCAGCAATAGAACAGTGTTATTTCATGCATTTTAGACGTGGAAAACACGAGAAAACTTTGGTTTTCTACTTTAGATTCGTTCCAGACATATTGCATAAGTTGTACTTTGTGTGATTTACTGTGGTTCTCTGATCGAAATCCAGTTATTAAAATAGTGATTTTCATGCTTATTTTGATCATTTTAAGCGCTTAAATACGCTTTAAACAATAACATTAGAGAAATAAGCGATTTCCATCAAGAATTGTAGAGCCATCGGCAGATTTGTTTCAATCTATTTCCTAACAATTCAGCAATAGAACAGTGTTATTTCATGCATTTTAGACGTGGAAACACGAGAAAACTTTGGTTTTCTACTTTAGATTCGTTCCAGACATATTGCATAAGTTGTACTTTGTGTGATTTACTGTGGTTCTCTGATCGAAATCCAGTTATTAAAATAGTGATTTTCATGCTTATTTTGATCATTTTAAGCGCTTAAATACGCTTTAAACAATAACATTAGAGAAATAAGCGATTTCCATCAAGAATTGTAGAGCCATCGGCAGATTTGTTTCAATCTATTTCCTAACAATGTTCAGCAATAGAACAGTGTTATTTCATGCATTTTAGACGTGGAAACACGAGAAAACTTTGGTTTTCTACTTTAGATTCGTTCCAGACATATTGCATAAGTTGTACTTTGTGTGATTTACTGTGGTTCTCTGATCGAAATCCAGTTATTAAAATAGTGATTTTCATGCTTATTTTGATCATTTTAAGCGCTTAAATACGCTTTAAACAATAACATTAGAGAAATAAGCGATTTCCATCAAGAATTGTAGAGCCATCGGCAGATTTGTTTCAATCTATTTCCTAAATGTTCAGCAATAGAACAGTGTTATTTCATGCATTTTAGACGTGGAAACACGAGAAAACTTTGGTTTTCTACTTTAGATTCGTTCCAGACATATTGCATAAGTTGTACTTTGTGTGATTTACTGTGGTTCTCTGATCGAAATCCAGTTATTAAAATAGTGATTTTCATGCTTATTTTGATCATTTTAAGCGCTTAAATACGCTTTAAACAATAACATTAGAGAAATAAGCGATTTCCATCAAGAATTGTAGAGCCATCGGCAGATTTGTTTCAATCTATTTCCTAACAATATTCAGCAATAGAACAGTGTTATTTCATGCATTTTAGACGTGGAAACACGAGAAAACTTTGGTTTTCTACTTTAGATTCGTTCCAGACATATTGCATAAGTTGTACTTTGTGTGATTTACTGTGGTTCTCTGATCGAAATCCAGTTATTAAAATAGTGATTTTCATGCTTATTTTGATCATTTTAAGCGCTTAAATACGCTTTAAACAATAACATTAGAGAAATAAGCGATTTCCATCAAGAATTGTAGAAGCCATCGGCAGATTTGTTTCAATCTATTTCCTAACAATGTTCAGCAATAGAACAGTGTTATTTCATGCATTTTAGACGTGGAAAACACGAGAAAACTTTGGTTTTCTACTTTAGATTCGTTCCAGACATATTGCATAAGTTGTACTTTTGTGATTTACTGTGGTTCTCTGATCGAAATCCAGTTATTAAAATAGTGATTTTCATGCTTATTTTGATCATTTTAAGCGCTTAAATACGCTTTAAACAATAACATTAGAGAAATAAGCGATTTCCATCAAGAATTGTAGAGCCATCGGCAGATTTGTTTCAATCTATTTCCTAACAATGTTCAGCAATAGAACAGTGTTATTTCATGCATTTTAGACGTGGAAACACGAGAAAACTTTGGTTTTCTACTTTAGATTCGTTCCAGACATATTGCATAAGTTGTACTTTGTGTGATTTACTGTGGTTTCTGATCGAAATCCAGTTATTAAAATAGTGATTTTCATGCTTATTTTGATCATTTTAAGCGCTTAAATACGCTTTAAACAATAACATTAGAGAAATAAGCGATTTCCATCAAGAATTGTAGAGCCATCGGCAGATTTGTTTCAATCTATTTCCTAACATGTTCAGCAATAGAACAGTGTTATTTCATGCATTTTAGACGTGGAAAACACGAGAAAACTTTGGTTTTCTACTTTAGATTCGTTCCAGACATATTGCATAAGTTGTACTTTGTGTGATTTACTGTGGTTCTCTGATCGAAATCCAGTTATTAAAATAGTGATTTTCATGCTTATTTTGATCATTTTAAGCGCTTAAATACGCTTTAAACAATAACATTAGAGAAATAAGCGATTCCATCAAGAATTGTAAGCCATCGGCAGATTTGTTTCAATCTATTTCCTAACAATATTCAGCAATAGAACAGTGTTATTTCATGCATTTTAGACGTGGAAACACGAGAAAACTTTGGTTTTCTACTTTAGATTCGTTCCAGACATATTGCATAAGTTGTACTTTGTGTGATTTACTGTGGTTCTCTGATCGAAATCCAGTTATTAAAATAGTGATTTTCATGCTTATTTTGATCATTTTAAGCGCTTAAATACGCTTTAAACAATAACATTAGAGAAATAAGCGATTTCCATCAAGAATTGTAGATGCCATCGGCAGATTTGTTTCAATCTATTTCCTAACAATGTTCAGCAATAGAACAGTGTTATTTCATGCATTTTAGACGTGGAAACACGAGAAAACTTTGGTTTTCTACTTTAGATTCGTTCCAGACATATTGCATAAGTTGTACTTTGTGTGATTTACTGTGGTTCTCTGATCGAAATCCAGTTATTAAAATAGTGATTTTCATGCTTATTTTGATCATTTTAAGCGCTTAAATACGCTTTAAACAATAACATTAGAGAAATAAGCGATTTCCATCAAGAATTGTAGAAGCCATCGGCAGATTTGTTTCAATCTATTTCCTAACAATATTCAGCAATAGAACAGTGTTATTTCATGCATTTTAGACGTGGAAACACGAGAAAACTTTGGTTTTCTACTTTAGATTCGTTCCAGACATATTGCATAAGTTGTACTTTGTGTGATTTACTGTGGTTCTCTGATCGAAATCCAGTTATTAAAATAGTGATTTTCATGCTTATTTTGATCATTTTAAGCGCTTAAATACGCTTTAAACAATAACATTAGAGAAATAAGCGATTTCCATCAAGAATTGTAGAGCCATCGGCAGATTTGTTTCAATCTATTTCCTAACATATTCAGCAATAGAACAGTGTTATTTCATGCATTTTAGACGTGGAAACACGAGAAAACTTTGGTTTTCTACTTTAGATTCGTTCCAGACATATTGCATAAGTTGTACTTTGTGTGATTTACTGTGGTTCTCTGATCGAAATCCAGTTATTAAAATAGTGATTTTCATGCTTATTTTGATCATTTTAAGCGCTTAAATACGCTTTAAACAATAACATTAGAGAAATAAGCGATTTCCATCAAGAATTGTAGAAGCCATCGGCAGATTTGTTTCAATCTATTTCCTAACAATGTTCAGCAATAGAACAGTGTTATTTCATGCATTTTAGACGTGGAAACACGAGAAAACTTTGGTTTTCTACTTTAGATTCGTTCCAGACATATTGCATAAGTTGTACTTTGTGTGATTTACTGTGGTTCTCTGATCGAAATCCAGTTATTAAAATAGTGATTTTCATGCTTATTTTGATCATTTTAAGCGCTTAAATACGCTTTAAACAATAACATTAGAGAAATAAGCGATTTCCATCAAGAATTGTAGAGCCATCGGCAGATTTGTTTCAATCTATTTCCTAACAATGTTCAGCAATAGAACAGTGTTATTTCATGCATTTTAGACGTGGAAACACGAGAAAACTTTGGTTTTCTACTTTAGATTCGTTCCAGACATATTGCATAAGTTGTACTTTGTGTGATTTACTGTGGTTCTCTGATCGAAATCCAGTTATTAAAATAGTGATTTTCATGCTTATTTTGATCATTTTAAGCGCTTAAATACGCTTTAAACAATAACATTAGAGAAATAAGCGATTTCCATCAAGAATTGTAGAAGCCATCGGCAGATTTGTTTCAATCTATTTCCTAACATGTTCAGCAATAGAACAGTGTTATTTCATGCATTTTAGAGTGGAAACACGAGAAAACTTTGGTTTTCTACTTTAGATTCGTTCCAGACATATTGCATAAGTTGTACTTTGTGTGATTTACTGTGGTTCTCTGATCGAAATCCAGTTATTAAAATAGTGATTTTCATGCTTATTTTGATCATTTTAAGCGCTTAAATACGCTTTAAACAATAACATTAGAGAAATAAGCGATTTCCATCAAGAATTGTAGAAGCCATCGGCAGATTTGTTTCAATCTATTTCCTAACAATGTTCAGCAATAGAACAGTGTTATTTCATGCATTTTAGACGTGGAAACACGAGAAAACTTTGGTTTTCTACTTTAGATTCGTTCCAGACATATTGCATAAGTTGTACTTTGTGTGATTTACTGTGGTTCTCTGATCGAAATCCAGTTATTAAAATAGTGATTTTCATGCTTATTTTGATCATTTTAAGCGCTTAAATACGCTTTAAACAATAACATTAGAGAAATAAGCGATTTCCATCAAGAATTGTAGAAGCCATCGGCAGATTTGTTTCAATCTATTTCCTAACAATGTTCAGCAATAGAACAGTGTTATTTCATGCATTTTAGACGTGGAAACACGAGAAAACTTTGGTTTTCTACTTTAGATTCGTTCCAGACATATTGCATAAGTTGTACTTTGTGTGATTTACTGTGGTTCTCTGATCGAAATCCAGTTATTAAAATAGTGATTTTCATGCTTATTTTGATCATTTTAAGCGCTTAAATACGCTTTAAACAATAACATTAGAGAAATAAGCGATTTCCATCAAGAATTGTAGAGCCATCGGCAGATTTGTTTCAATCTATTTCCTAACAATGTTCAGCAATAGAACAGTGTTATTTCATGCATTTTAGACGTGGGAAAAACACGAAAACTTGGTTTTCTACTTTAGATTCGTTCCAGACATATTGCATAAGTTGTACTTTGTGTGATTTACTGTGGTTCTGATCGAAATCCAGTTATTAAAATAGTGATTTTCATGCTTATTTTGATCATTTTAAGCGCTTAAATACGCTTTAAACAATAACATTAGAGAAATAAGCGATTTCCATCAAGAATTGTAGAGCCATCGGCAGATTTGTTTCAATCTATTTCCTAACAATGTTCAGCAATAGAACAGTGTTATTTCATGCATTTTAGACGTGGAAACACGAGAAAACTTTGGTTTTCTACTTTAGATTCGTTCCAGACATATTGCATAAGTTGTACTTTGTGTGATTTACTGTGGTTCTCTGATCGAAATCCAGTTATTAAAATAGTGATTTTCATGCTTATTTTGATCATTTTAAGCGCTTAAATACGCTTTAAACAATAACATTAGAGAAATAAGCGATTTCCATCAAGAATTGTAGAGCCATCGGCAGATTTGTTTCAATCTATTTCCTAACAATGTTCAGCAATAGAACAGTGTTATTTCATGCATTTTAGACGTGGAAAACACGAGAAAACTTTGGTTTTCTACTTTAGATTCGTTCCAGACATATTGCATAAGTTGTACTTTGTGTGATTTACTGTGGTTCTCTGATCGAAATCCAGTTATTAAAATAGTGATTTTCATGCTTATTTTGATCATTTTAAGCGCTTAAATACGCTTTAAACAATAACATTAGAGAAATAAGCGATTTCCATCAAGAATTGTAGAGCCATCGGCAGATTTGTTTCAATCTATTTCCTAACAATGTTCAGCAATAGAACAGTGTTATTTCATGCATTTTAGACGTGGAAACACGAGAAAACTTTGGTTTTCTACTTTAGATTCGTTCCAGACATATTGCATAAGTTGTACTTTGTGTGATTTACTGTGGTTCTCTGATCGAAATCCAGTTATTAAAATAGTGATTTTCATGCTTATTTTGATCATTTTAAGCGCTTAAATACGCTTTAAACAATAACATTAGAGAAATAAGCGATTTCCATCAAGAATTGTAGAAGCCATCGGCAGATTTGTTTCAATCTATTTCCTAACAATGTTCAGCAATAGAACAGTGTTATTTCATGCATTTTAGACGTGGAAACACGAGAAAACTTTGGTTTTCTACTTTAGATTCGTTCCAGACATTTGCATAAGTTGTACTTTGTGTGATTTACTGTGGTTCTCTGATCGAAATCCAGTTATTAAAATAGTGATTCATGCTTATTTTGATCATTTTAAGCGCTTAAATACGCTTTAAACAATAACATTAGAGAAATAAGCGATTTCCATCAAGAATTGTAGAAGCCATCGGCAGATTTGTTTCAATCTATTTCCTAACAATGTTCAGCAATAGAACAGTGTTATTTCATGCATTTTAGACGTGGAAACACGAGAAAACTTGGTTTTCTACTTTAGATTCGTTCCAGACATATTGCATAAGTTGTACTTTGTGTGATTTACTGTGGTTCTCTGATCGAAATCCAGTTATTAAAATAGTGATTTTCATGCTTATTTTGATCATTTTAAGCGCTTAAATACGCTTTAAACAATAACATTAGAGAAATAAGCGATTTCCATCAAGAATTGTAGAAGCCATCGGCAGATTTGTTTCAATCTATTTCCTAACAATTCAGCAATAGAACAGTGTTATTTCATGCATTTTAGCAGTGGAAACACGAGAAAACTTTGGTTTTCTACTTTAGATTCGTTCCAGACATATTGCATAAGTTGTACTTTGTGTGATTTACTGTGGTTCTCTGATCGAAATCCAGTTATTAAAATAGTGATTTTCATGCTTATTTTGATCATTTTAAGCGCTTAAATACGCTTTAAACAATAACATTAGAGAAATAAGCGATTTCCATCAAGAATGTAGAAGCCATCGGCAGATTTGTTTCAATCTATTTCCTAACAATTCAGCAATAGAACAGTGTTATTTCATGCATTTTAGACGTGGGAAACACGAGAAAACTTTGGTTTTCTACTTTAGATTCGTTCCAGACATATTGCATAAGTTGTACTTTGTGTGATTTACTGTGGTTCTCTGATCGAAATCCAGTTATTAAAATAGTGATTTTCATGCTTATTTTGATCATTTTAAGCGCTTAAATACGCTTTAAACAATAACATTAGAGAAATAAGCGATTTCCATCAAGAATTGTAGAGCCATCGGCAGATTTGTTTCAATCTATTTCCTAACAATGTTCAGCAATAGAACAGTGTTATTTCATGCATTTTAGACGTGGAAACACGAGAAAACTTTGGTTTTCTACTTTAGATTCGTTCCAGACATATTGCATAAGTTGTACTTTGTGTGATTTACTGTGGTTCTCTGATCGAAATCCAGTTATTAAAATAGTGATTTTCATGCTTATTTTGATCATTTTAAGCGCTTAAATACGCTTTAAACAATAACATTAGAGAAATAAGCGATTTCCATCAAGAATTGTAGAAGCCATCGGCAGATTTGTTTCAATCTATTTCCTAACAATGTTCAGCAATAGAACAGTGTTATTTCATGCATTTTAGCGTGGAAACACGAGAAAACTTCGGTTTCTACTTTAGATTCGTTCCAGACATATTGCATAAGTTGTACTTTGTGTGATTTACTGTGGTTCTCTGATCGAAATCCAGTTATTAAAATAGTGATTTTCATGCTTATTTTGATCATTTTAAGCGCTTAAATACGCTTTAAACAATAACATTAAGATTTCAATCTATTTCCTAAACATGTTCAGCAATATAACAGTGTTATTTCATGCATTTTAGCAGTGGGAAACACGAGAAAACTTCGGTTTTCTACTTTAGATTCGTTCCAGACATATTGCATAAGTTGTACTTTGTGTGATTTACTGTGGTTCTCTGATCGAAATCCAGTTATTAAAATAGTGATTTTCATGCTTATTTTGATCATTTTAAGCACTTAAATACGCTTTAAACAATAACATTAGAGAAATAAGCGATTTCCATCAAGAATTGTAGAAGCCATCGGCAGATTTGTTTCAATCTATTTCCTAACATGTTCAGCAATATAACAGTGTTATTTCATGCATTTTAGCAGTGGAAACACGAGAAAACTTCGGTTTTCTACTTTAGATTCGTTCCAGACATATTGCATAAGTTGTACTTTGTGTGATTTACTGTGGTTCTCTGATCGAAATCCAGTTATTAAAATAGTGATTTTCATGCTTATTTTGATCATTTTAAGCACTTAAATACGCTTTAAACAATAACATTAGAGAAATAAGCGATTTCCATCAAGAATTGTAGAAGCCATCGGCAGATTTGTTTCAATCTATTTCCTAACATGTTCAGCAATATAACAGTGTTATTTCATGCATTTTAGCAGTGGGAAACACGAGAAAACTTCGGTTTTCTACTTTAGATTCGTTCCAGACATATTGCATAAGTTGTACTTTGTGTGATTTACTGTGGTTCTCTGATCGAAATCCAGTTATTAAAATAGTGATTTTCATGCTTATTTTGATCATTTTAAGCACTTAAATACGCTTTAAACAATAACATTAGAGAAATAAGCGATTTCCATCAAGAATTGTAGAAGCCATCGGCAGATTTGTTTCAATCTATTTCCTAACATGTTCAGCAATATAACAGTGTTATTTCATGCATTTTAGCAGTGGGAAACACGAGAAAACTTCGGTTTTCTACTTTAGATTCGTTCCAGACATATTGCATAAGTTGTACTTTGTGTGATTTACTGTGGTTCTCTGATCGAAATCCAGTTATTAAAATAGTGATTTTCATGCTTATTTTGATCATTTTAAGCACTTAAATACGCTTTAAACAATAACATTAGAGAAATAAGCGATTTCCATCAAGAATTGTAGAAGCCATCGGCAGATTTGTTTCAATCTATTTCCTAACATGTTCAGCAATATAACAGTGTTATTTCATGCATTTTAGCAGTGGGAAACACGAGAAAACTTCGGTTTTCTACTTTAGATTCGTTCCAGACATATTGCATAAGTTGTACTTTGTGTGATTTACTGTGGTTCTCTGATCGAAATCCAGTTATTAAAATAGTGATTTTTCATGCTTATTTTGATCATTTTAAGCACTTAAATACGCTTTAAACAATAACATTAGAGAAATAAGCGATTTCCATCAAGAATTGTAGAAGCCATCGGCAGATTTGTTTCAATCTATTTCCTAACATGTTCAGCAATATAACAGTGTTATTTCATGCATTTTAGCAGTGGAAACACGAGAAAACTTCGGTTTTCTACTTTAGATTCGTTCCAGACATATTGCATAAGTTGTACTTTGTGTGATTTACTGTGGTTCTCTGATCGAAATCCAGTTATTAAAATAGTGATTTTCATGCTTATTTTGATCATTTTAAGCACTTAAATACGCTTTAAACAATAACATTAGAGAAATAAGCGATTTCCATCAAGAATTGTAGAAGCCATCGGCAGATTTGTTTCAATCTATTTCCTAACATGTTCAGCAATATAACAGTGTTATTTCATGCATTTTAGCAGTGGAAACACGAGAAAACTTCGGTTTTCTACTTTAGATTCGTTCCAGACATATTGCATAAGTTGTACTTTGTGTGATTTACTGTGGTTCTCTGATCGAAATCCAGTTATTAAAATAGTGATTTTCATGCTTATTTTGATCATTTTAAGCACTTAAATACGCTTTAAACAATAACATTAGAGAAATAAGCGATTTCCATCAAGAATTGTAGAAGCCATCGGCAGATTTGTTTCAATCTATTTCCTAACATGTTCAGCAATATAACAGTGTTATTTCATGCATTTTAGCAGTGGGAAACACGAGAAAACTTCGGTTTTCTACTTTAGATTCGTTCCAGACATATTGCATAAGTTGTACTTTGTGTGATTTACTGTGGTTCTCTGATCGAAATCCAGTTATTAAATAGTGATTTTCATGCTTATTTTGATCATTTTAAGCACTTAAATACGCTTTAAACAATAACATTAGAGAAATAAGCGATTTCCATCAAGAATTGTAGAAGCCATCGGCAGATTTGTTTCAATCTATTTCCTAACATGTTCAGCAATATAACAGTGTTATTTCATGCATTTTAGCAGTGGGAAACACGAGAAAACTTCGGTTTTCTACTTTAGATTCGTTCCAGACATATTGCATAAGTTGTACTTTGTGTGATTTACTGTGGTTCTCTGATCGAAATCCAGTTATTAAAATAGTGATTTTCATGCTTATTTTGATCATTTTAAGCACTTAAATACGCTTTAAACAATAACATTAGAGAAATAAGCGATTTCCATCAAGAATTGTAGAAGCCATCGGCAGATTTGTTTCAATCTATTTCCTAACATGTTCAGCAATATAACAGTGTTATTTCATGCATTTTAGCAGTGGGAAACACGAGAAAACTTCGGTTTTCTACTTTAGATTCGTTCCAGACATATTGCATAAGTTGTACTTTGTGTGATTTACTGTGGTTCTCTGATCGAAATCCAGTTATTAAAATAGTGATTTTCATGCTTATTTGATCATTTTAAGCACTTAAATACGCTTTAAACAATAACATTAGAGAAATAAGCGATTTCCATCAAGAATTGTAGAAGCCATCGGCAGATTTGTTTCAATCTATTTCCTAACATGTTCAGCAATATAACAGTGTTATTTCATGCATTTTAGCAGTGGGAAACACGAGAAAACTTCGGTTTTCTACTTTAGATTCGTTCCAGACATATTGCATAAGTTGTACTTTGTGTGATTTACTGTGGTTCTCTGATCGAAATCCAGTTATTAAAATAGTGATTTTCATGCTTATTTTGATCATTTTAAGCACTTAAATACGCTTTAAACAATAACATTAGAGAAATAAGCGATTTCCATCAAGAATTGTAGAAGCCATCGGCAGATTTGTTTCAATCTATTTCCTAACATGTTCAGCAATATAACAGTGTTATTTCATGCATTTTAGCAGTGGGAAACACGAGAAAACTTCGGTTTTCTACTTTAGATTCGTTCCAGACATATTGCATAAGTTGTACTTTGTGTGATTTACTGTGGTTCTCTGATCGAAATCCAGTTATTAAAATAGTGATTTTCATGCTTATTTGATCATTTTAAGCACTTAAATACGCTTTAAACAATAACATTAGAGAAATAAGCATTTCCATCAAGAATTGTAGGCCATTTGATTTAAGCGAATTGTAGAAGCCATCGCAGATTTGTTCATCTATTCCTAACATGTTCAGCAATATAACAGTGTTATTTCATGCATTTTAGCAGTGGAAACACGAGAAAACTTGGTTTTCTACTTTAGATTCGTTCCAGACATATTGCATAAGTTGTACTTT
>JACMZG010000454.1:0-18054 GCA_018340805.1 Microvelia longipes | reverse complement strand
TCACTACTGAAAATTCAAAAACTAGCCTATAACCGTATAATTTGAAAAGATGGAAAAAATAGCAAAAATTTATTTATTTATTTCATTAAAATAGTCCTTACTAATAATAAGAAGAACTTGTCAAAATTTAGACGAATTTAATCAAATAAATTGTCTTTAAAAGGCTTACCATTCAATTCTTTATAAAAAATAGCAAAGACCTTTTTTAAGGCAACTACTTTAATTAAAGGTTTCTAAATATTATCAAATTGAAAATTAAAGGTCTAGGAAAATTTTTAACAGGAAAACTGTTGAGAGGAATTTTATTTTTCAACTAATTTTATTTAAGAATTTCTTTGAAAATTTTAGAAAATATATCAACATTTTCAAATTGTTATGGTATTATTTAAATTTCGAAATTAGTTTTCTTGTTTAAATATTTCAAAATGTTTGAAATTCAAACAGTACGCAAAATTCGAAATGAAAATTTATAATTGTTGAGAGAGAAAGAGAGAGAGAACCTGGTGGTAAAGAACTAATCCTGAAGTAATATTGTATTAAGGGTTTGATAATTTTGTGACCGGACCCTGGATTTTTTCAAATTTCTCCTTTATCCTTGCTCATGGGCAGTAAGTCAATAAATGAAGAGTAATCTGATATGACTTTATTGCTAGTTGAAAACTTTTACCAATACCCGCATTTAGAAAAACTGCAATAGTTTTATTAATGCAATTTTTGCAGGTCCAAAAGGACTGATTTTCGAATTAAAATTAATTACTAGCTTCCTTCACATTATTATTATTTTTGACATTTTTCAATTTCTCGAAAATGTCATTTCTTTCCGGATCTTTCCGAAAAGATTTTTCAGTTTTATTTCAATTTAGAGAAGAGGGAAAAACTGTATATAGTAATTCCCCACTAACAAAAATTATGTGCTCGACTTTCTCGATTTGAGAAAGCGCAAAAGTCAACTTATCCGGGAGTTCAATGGATGAGTTTCGTTCTGAATATTGCCCCTTTATGATCGGGCAGCTACCAAGCACCAAGTAAGTTTAGTTAAAACTTGAAGAAGCATTGATTCTTACTGTTTTTTTAGTGGAAATCAATTAAATCAATTATTTAGAAGTTTGCTAAACCTCAGACGTTTCTAAATAATTGTGACTTTCCAAACCACTTATGTTTCGGTACTTACTATTTGATCCCATACTTACCTGGCGTGAAGAATAACTTGATCAAACCGCGTTATCTTAAGAGTGAGGCTGGCCCATAGCACTTCCGGTCCAGTTGACCTTTTCGACTGCCTCAAATTGAGGTGGCTCGGGCGCATAATTTTTGATAGTGGGGTTCATTTAATGAGCCCATTTAAAATAGAAAATAATAAAACGTGTGTGAATTTTTCAAAAATTTGTCAAAAATCCTACTAAATATGAAATTTTCAATTTTCAATCAATTTAGTGGATTTGAAAAAATTTTTGAAAAATTCAACCATAATTCAAATAGTCATAGATTTGTGAGGAATTATCCAATCAAGCTGATTTTTGTTTTATTCGATTCCGAGAATATTCCTTAACAAAAAACCATTCAATTATCAAAAAATAAAAAATCGATTATCACTACTGAAAATTCAAAAAACTAGCCCTATAACCCGTATAATTTGAAAAGATGGAAAATAGCAAAATTTATTTATTTATTTCATTAAAATAGTCCTTACTAATAATAAGAAGAACTTGTCAAAATTTAGACGAATTTAATCAAATAAATTGTCTTTAAAAGGCTTACCATTCAATTCTTTATAAAAAATAGCAAAGACCTTTTTTAAGGCAACTACTTTAATTAAAGGTTTCTAAATATTATCAAATTGAAATTAAAGGTCTAGGAAAATTTTAACAGGAAAACTGTTGAGAGGAATTTTATTTTTCAACTAATTTTATTTAAGAATTTCTTTGAAAATTTTAGAAAATATATCAACATTTTCTAAATTGTTATGGTATTATTTAAATTTCGAAATTAGTTTCTTGTTTAAATATTTCAAAATTTGAAATTCAAACAGTACGCAAAATTCGAAATGAAAATTTATAATTGTTGAGAGAGAAAGAGAGAGAGAAACCTGGTGGTAAAGAACTAATCCTGAAGTAATATTGTATTAAGGGTTTGATAATTTTGTGACCGGACCCTGGATTTTTTCAAATTTCTCTTTATCCTTGCTCATGGGCAGTAAGTCAATAAATGAAGAGTAATCTGATATGACTTTATTGCTAGTTGAAAACTTTTACCAATACCCCGCATTTAGAAAAACTGCAATAGTTTTATTAAATGCAATTTTTGCAGGTCCAAAAGGACTGATTTTCGAATTAAAATTAATTACTAGCTTCCTTCACATTATTATTATTTTTGACATTTTTCAATTTCTCGAAAATGTCATTTCTTTCCGGATCTTTCCGAAAAGATTTTTCAGTTTTATTTCAATTTAGAGAAGAGGGAAAAACTGTATATAGTAATTCCCCACTAACAAAAATTATGTGCTCGACTTTCTCGATTTGAGAAAGCGCAAAAGTCAACTTATCCGGGAGTTCAATGGATGAGTTTCGTTCTGAATATTGCCCCTTTTGATCGGGCAGCTACCAAGCACCAAGTAAGTTTAGTTAAAACTTGAAGAAGCATTGATTCTTACTGTTTTTTAGTGGAAATCAATTAAATCAATTATTTAGAAGTTTGCTAAACCTCAGACGTTTCTAAATAATTGTGACTTTCCAAACCACTTATGTTTCGGTACTTACTATTTGATCCCATACTTACCTGGCGTGAAGAATAACTTGATCAAAACCGCGTTATCTTAAGAGTGAGGCTGGCCCATAGCACTTCCGGTCCAGTTGACCTTTTCGACTGCCTCAAATTGAGGTGGCTCGGGCGCATAATTTTTGATAGTGGGGTTCATTTAATGAGCCCATTTAAAATAGAAAATAATAAAACGTGTGTGAATTTTTCAAAAATTTGTCAAAAATCCTACTAAATATGAAATTTTCAATTTCAATCAATTTAGTGGATTTGAAAAAATTTTTGAAAAATTCAACCATAATATTCAAATAGTCATAGATTTGTGAGGAATTATCCAATCAAGCTGATTTTTGTTTTATTCGATTCCGAGAATATTCCTTAACAAAAAACCATTCAATTATCAAAAAATAAAATCGATTATCACTACTGAAAATTCAAAAAACTAGCCCTATAACCCGTATAATTTGAAAAGATGGAAAAAAATAGCAAAAAAATTTATTTATTTCATTAAAATAGTCCTTACTAATAATAAGAAGAACTTGTCAAAATTTAGACGAATTTAATCAAATAAATTGTCTTTAAAAGGCTTACCATTCAATTCTTTATAAAAAATAGCAAAGACCTTTTTTAAGGCAACTACTTTAATTAAAGGTTTCAAATATTATCAAATTGAAATTAAAGGTCTAGGAAAATTTTTAACAGGAAAACTGTTGAGAGGAATTTTATTTTTCAACTAATTTTATTTAAGAATTTCTTTGAAAATTTTAGAAAATATATCAACATTTTCTAAATTGTTATGGTATTATTTAAATTTCGAAATTAGTTTCTTGTTTAAATATTTCAAAATTTTGAAATTCAAACAGTACGCAAAAATTCGAAATGAAAATTTATAATTGTTGAGAGAGAAAGAGAGAGAGAAACCTGGTGGTAAAGAACTAGTCCTGAAGTAATATTGTATTAAGGTTTTGATAATTTTGTGACCGGACCCTGGATTTTTTCAAATTTCTCTTTATCCTTGCTCATGGGCAGTAAGTCAATAAATGAAGAGTAATCTGATATGACTTTATTGCTAGTTGAAAACTTTTACCAATACCCCGCATTTAGAAAAACTGCAATAGTTTTATTAAATGCAATTTTTGCAGGTCCAAAAGGACTGATTTTCGAATTAAAATTAATTACTAGCTTCCTTCACATTATTATTATTTTTGACATTTTTCAATTTCTCGAAAATGTCATTTCTTTCCGGATCTTTCCGAAAAGATTTTTCAGTTTTATTTCAATTTAGAGAAGAGGGAAAAACTGTATATAGTAATTCCCCACTAACAAAAATTATGTGCTCGACTTTCTCGATTTGAGAAAGCGCAAAAGTCAACTTATCCGGGAGTTCAATGGATGAGTTTCGTTCTGAATATTGCCCCTTTATGATCGGGCAGCTACCAAGCACCAAGTAAGTTTAGTTAAAACTTGAAGAAGCATTGATTCTTACTGTTTTTTAGTGGAAATCAATTAAATCAATTATTTAGAAGTTTGCTAAACCTCAGACGTTTCTAAATAATTGTGACTTTCCAAACCACTTATGTTTCGGTACTTACTATTTGATCCCATACTTACCTGGCGTGAAGAATAACTTGATCAAACCGCGTTATCTTAAGAGTGAGGCTGGCCCATAGCACTTCCGGTCCAGTTGACCTTTTCGACTGCCTCAAATTGAGGTGGCTCGGGCGCATAATTTTTGATAGTGGGGTTCATTTAATGAGCCCATTTAAAATAGAAAATAATAAAACGTGTGTGAATTTTTTCAAAAATTTGTCAAAAATCCTACTAAATATGAAATTTTCAATTTCAATCAATTTAGTGGATTTGAAAAAATTTTTGAAAAATTCAACCATAATATTCAAATAGTCATAGATTTGTGAGGAATTATCCAATCAAGCTGATTTTTGTTTTATTCGATTCCGAGAATATTCCTTAACAAAAAACCATTCAATTATCAAAAAATAAAATCGATTATCACTACTGAAAATTCAAAAAACTAGCCCTATAACCCGTATAATTTGAAAAGATGGAAAAAATAGCAAAAATTTATTTATTTCATTAAAATAGTCCTTACTAATAATAAGAAGAACTTGTCAAAATTTAGACGAATTTAATCAAATAAATTGTCTTTAAAAGGCTTACCATTCAATTCTTTTATAAAAATAGCAAAGACCTTTTTTAAGGCAATACGTTAATTAAAGGTTTCAAATATTATCAAATTGAAATTAAAGGTCTAGGAAAATTTTTAACAGGAAAACTGTTGAGAGGAATTTTATTTTTCAACTAATTTTATTTAAGAATTTCTTTGAAAATTTTAGAAAATATATCAACATTTTCTAAATTGTTATGGTATTATTTAAATTTCGAAATTAGTTTTCTTGTTTAAATATTTCAAAATTTGAAATTCAAACAGTACGCAAAATTCGAAATGAAAATTTATAATTGTTGAGAGAGAAAGAGAGAGAGAAACCTGGTGGTAAAGAACTAGTCCTGAAGTAAATTGTATTAAGGTTTGATAATTTGTGACCGGACCCTGGATTTTTTCAAATTTCTCTTTTATCCTTGCTCATGGGCAGTAAGTCAATAAATGAAGAGTAATCTGATATGACTTTATTGCTAGTTGAAAACTTTTACCAATACCCCGCATTTAGAAAAACTGCAATAGTTTTATTAAATGCAATTTTTGCAGGTCCAAAAGGACTGATTTTCGAATTAAAATTAATTACTAGCTTCCTTCACATTATTATTATTTTTGACATTTTTCAATTTCTCGAAAATGTCATTTCTTTCCGGATCTTTCCGAAAAGATTTTTCAGTTTTATTTCAATTTAGAGAAGAGGGAAAAACTGTATATAGTAATTCCCCACTAACAAAAATTATGTGCTCGACTTTCTCGATTTGAGAAAGCGCAAAAGTCAACTTATCCGGGAGTTCAATGGATGAGTTTCGTTCTGAATATTGCCCCTTTTGATCGGGCAGCTACCAAGCACCAAGTAAGTTTAGTTAAAACTTGAAGAAGCATTGATTCTTACTGTTTTTTAGTGGAAATCAATTAAATCAATTATTTAGAAGTTTGCTAAACCTCAGACGTTTCTAAATAATTGTGACTTTCCAAACCACTTATGTTTCGGTACTTACTATTTGATCCCATACTTACCTGGCGTGAAGATAACTTGATCAAACCGCGTTATCTTAAGAGTGAGGCTGGCCCATAGCACTTCCGGTCCAGTTGACCTTTTCGACTGCCTCAAATTGAGGTGGCTCGGGCGCATAATTTTTGATAGTGGGGTTCATTTAATGAGCCCATTTAAAATAGAAAATAATAAAACGTGTGTGAATTTTTCAAAAATTTGTCAAAAATCCTACTAAATATGAAATTTTCAATTTTTCAATTTAGTGGATTTGAAAAAATTTTTTGAAAAATTCAACCATAATATTCAAATAGTCATAGATTTGTGAGGAATTATCCAATCAAGCTGATTTTTGTTTTATTCGATTCCGAGAATATTCCTTAACAAAAAACCATTCAATTATCAAAAAAATAAAATCGATTATCACTACTGAAAATTCAAAAAACTAGCCCTATAACCCGTATAATTTGAAAAGATGGAAAAAAAAAGCAAAAATTTATTTATTTATTTCATTAAAATAGTCCTTACTAATAATAAGAAGAACTTGTCAAAATTTAGACGAATTTAATCAAATAAATTGTCTTTAAAAGGCTTACCATTCAATTCTTTATAAAAAATAGCAAAGACCTTTTTTAAGGCAACTACGTTAATTAAAGGTTTCTAAATATTATCAAATTGAAATTAAAGGTCTAGGAAAATTTATAACAGGAAAACTGTTGAGAGGAATTTTATTTTTCAACTAATTTTATTTAAGAATTTCTTTGAAAATTTTAGAAAATATATCAACATTTTCTAAATTGTTATGGTATTATTTAAATTTCGAAATTAGTTTTCTTGTTTAAAATATTTCAAAATTTTGAAATTCAAACAGTACGCAAAATTCGAAATGAAAATTTATAATTGTTGAGAGAGAAAGAGAGAGAGAAACCTGGTGGTAAAGAACTAGTCCTGAAGTAATATTGTATTAAGGTTTTGATAATTTTGTGACCGGACCCTGGATTTTTTCAAATTTCTCCTTTATCCTTGCTCATGGGCAGTAAGTCAATAAATGAAGAGTAATCTGATATGACTTTATTGCTAGTTGAAAACTTTTACCAATACCCCGCATTTAGAAAAACTGCAATAGTTTTATTAAATGCAATTTTTGCAGGTCCAAAAGGACTGATTTTCGAATTAAAATTAATTACTAGCTTCCTTCACATTATTATTATTTTTGACATTTTTCAATTTCTCGAAAATGTCATTTCTTTCCGGATCTTTCCGAAAAGATTTTTCAGTTTTATTTCAATTTAGAGAAGAGGGAAAAACTGTATATAGTAATTCCCCACTAACAAAAATTATGTGCTCGACTTTCTCGATTTGAGAAAGCGCAAAAGTCAACTTATCCGGGAGTTCAATGGATGAGTTTCGTTCTGAATATTGCCCCTTTTTGATCGGGCAGCTACCAAGCACCAAGTAAGTTTAGTTAAAACTTGAAGAAGCATTGATTCTTACTGTTTTTTAGTGGAAATCAATTAAATCAATTATTTAGAAGTTTGCTAAACCTCAGACGTTTCTAAATAATTGTGACTTTCCAAACCACTTATGTTTCGGTACTTACTATTTGATCCCATACTTACCTGGCGTGAAGAATAACTTGATCAAACCGCGTTATCTTAAGAGTGAGGCTGGCCCATAGCACTTCCGGTCCAGTTGACCTTTTCGACTGCCTCAAATTGAGGTGGCTCGGGCGCATAATTTTTGATAGTGGGGTTCATTTAATGAGCCCATTTAAAATAGAAAATAATAAAACGTGTGTGAATTTTTCAAAAATTTGTCAAAAATCCTACTAAATATGAAATTTTCAATTTCAATCAATTTAGTGGATTTGAAAAAATTTTTGAAAAATTCAACCATAATATTCAAATAGTCATAGATTTGTGAGGAATTATCCAATCAAGCTGATTTTTGTTTTATTCGATTCCGAAATATTCCTTAACAAAAAACCATTCAATTATCAAAAAAATAAAATCGATTATCACTACTGAAAATTCAAAAAACTAGCCCTATAACCCGTATAATTTGAAAAGATGGAAAATAAGCAAAAATTTATTTATTTCATTAAAATAGTCCTTACTAATAATAAGAAGAACTTGTCAAAATTTAGACGAATTTAATCAAATAAATTGTCTTTAAAAGGCTTACCATTCAATTCTTTATAAAAAATAGCAAAGACCTTTTTTAAGGCAATAGTTAATTAAAGGTTTCAAATATTATCAAATTGAAATTAAAGGTCTAGGAAAATTTATAACAGGAAAACTGTTGAGGAATTTTATTTTTCAACTAATTTTATTTAAGAATTTCTTTGAAAATTTTAGAAAATATATCAACATTTTCTAAATTGTTATGGTATTATTTAAATTTCGAAATTAGTTTTCTTGTTTAAATATTTCAAAATTTTGAAATTCAAACAGTACGCAAAATTCGAAATGAAAATTTATAATTGTTGAGAGAGAAAGAGAGAGAGAAACCTGGTGGTAAAGAACTATCCTGAAGTAATATTGTATTAAGGTTTGATAATTTTGTGACCGGACCCTGGATTTTTTCAAATTTCTCCTTTATCCTTGCTCATGGGCAGTAAGTCAATAAATGAAGAGTAATCTGATATGACTTTATTGCTAGTTGAAAACTTTTACCAATACCCCGCATTTAGAAAAACTGCAATAGTTTTATTAAATGCAATTTTTGCAGGTCCAAAAGGACTGATTTTCGAATTAAAATTAATTACTAGCTTCCTTCACATATTATTATTTTTGACATTTTTCAATTTCTCGAAAATGTCATTTCTTTCCGGATCTTTCCGAAAAGATTTTTCAGTTTTATTTCAATTTAGAGAAGAGGGAAAAACTGTATATAGTAATTCCCCACTAACAAAAATTATGTGCTCGACTTTCTCGATTTGAGAAAGCGCAAAAGTCAACTTATCCGGGAGTTCAATGGATGAGTTTCGTTCTGAATATTGCCCCTTTTTGATCGGGCAGCTACCAAGCACCAAGTAAGTTTAGTTAAAACTTGAAGAAGCATTGATTCTTACTGTTTTTTAGTGGAAATCAATTAAATCAATTATTTAGAAGTTTGCTAAACCTCAGACGTTTCTAAATAATTGTGACTTTCCAAACCACTTATGTTTCGGTACTTACTATTTGATCCCATACTTACCTGGCGTGAAGAATAACTTGATCAAACCGCGTTATCTTAAGAGTGAGGCTGGCCCATAGCACTTCCGGTCCAGTTGACCTTTTCGACTGCCTCAAATTGAGGTGGCTCGGGCGCATAATTTTTGATAGTGGGGTTCATTTAATGAGCCCATTTAAAATAGAAAATAATAAAACGTGTGTGAATTTTTCAAAAATTTGTCAAAAATCCTACTAAATATGAAATTTTCAATTTCAATCAATTTAGTGGATTTGAAAAAAATTTTTGAAAAATTCAACCATAATATTCAAATAGTCATAGATTTGTGAGGAATTATCCAATCAAGCTGATTTTTGTTTTATTCGATTCCGAGAATATTCCTTAACAAAAAACCATTCAATTATCAAAAAATAAAATCGATTATCACTACTGAAAATTCAAAAAACTAGCCCTATAAACCCGTATAATTTGAAAAGATGGAAAATAAGCAAAAATTTATTTATTTCATTAAAATAGTCCTTACTAATAATAAGAAGAACTTGTCAAAATTTAGACGAATTTAATCAAATAAATTGTCTTTAAAAGGCTTACCATTCAATTCTTTATAAAAAATAGCAAAGACCTTTTTTAAGGCAATACGTTAATTAAAGGTTTCAAATATTATCAAATTGAAATTAAAGGTCTAGGAAAATTTATAACAGGAAAACTGTTGAAGGAATTTTATTTTTCAACTAATTTTATTTAAGAATTTCTTTGAAAATTTTAGAAAATATATCAACATTTTCTAAATTGTTATGGTATTATTTAAATTTCGAAATTAGTTTTCTTGTTTAAATATTTCAAAATTTTGAAATTCAAACAGTACGCAAAATTCGAAATGAAAATTTATAATTGTTGAGAGAGAAAGAGAGAGAGAAACCTGGTGGTAAAGAACTAGTCCTGAAGTAATATTGTATTAAGGTTTTGATAATTTTGTGACCGGACCCTGGATTTTTTCAAATTTCTCCTTTATCCTTGCTCATGGGCAGTAAGTCAATAAATGAAGAGTAATCTGATATGACTTTATTGCTAGTTGAAAACTTTTACCAATACCCCGCATTTAGAAAAACTGCAAATAGTTTTATTAAATGCAATTTTTGCAGGTCCAAAAGGACTGATTTTCGAATTAAAATTAATTACTAGCTTCCTTCACATTATTATTATTTTGACATTTTTCAATTTCTCGAAAATGTCATTTCTTTCCGGATCTTTCCGAAAAGATTTTTCAGTTTTATTTCAATTTAGAGAAGAGGGAAAAACTGTATATAGTAATTCCCCACTAACAAAAATTATGTGCTCGACTTTCTCGATTTGAGAAAGCGCAAAAGTCAACTTATCCGGGAGTTCAATGGATGAGTTTCGTTCTGAATATTGCCCCTTTTTGATCGGGCAGCTACCAAGCACCAAGTAAGTTTAGTTAAAACTTGAAGAAGCATTGATTCTTACTGTTTTTTAGTGGAAATCAATTAAATCAATTATTTAGAAGTTTGCTAAACCTCAGACGTTTCTAAATAATTGTGACTTTCCAAACCACTTATGTTTCGGTACTTACTATTTGATCCCATACTTACCTGGCGTGAAGAATAACTTGATCAAACCGCGTTATCTTAAGAGTGAGGCTGGCCCATAGCACTTCCGGTCCAGTTGACCTTTTCGACTGCCTCAAATTGAGGTGGCTCGGGCGCATAATTTTTGATAGTGGGGTTCATTTAATGAGCCCATTTAAAATAGAAAATAATAAAACGTGTGTGAATTTTTCAAAAATTTGTCAAAAATCCTACTAAATATGAAATTTTCAATTTCAATCAATTTAGTGGATTTGAAAAAATTTTTGAAAAATTCAACCATAATATTCAAATAGTCATAGATTTGTGAGGAATTATCCAATCAAGCTGATTTTTGTTTTATTCGATTCCGAGAATATTCCTTAACAAAAAACCATTCAATTATCAAAAAATAAAATCGATTATCACTACTGAAAATTCAAAAAACTAGCCCTATAACCCGTATAATTTGAAAAGATGGAAAATAAGCAAAAATTTATTTATTTCATTAAAATAGTCCTTACTAATAATAAGAAGAACTTGTCAAAATTTAGACGAATTTAATCAAATAAATTGTCTTTAAAAGGCTTACCATTCAATTCTTTATAAAAAATAGCAAAGACCTTTTTTAAGGCAACTAATTTAATTAAAGGTTTCAAATATTATCAAATTGAAATTAAAGGTCTAGGAAAATTTATAACAGGAAAACTGTTGAGAAGGAATTTTATTTTTCAACTAATTTTTATTAAGAATTTCTTTGAAAATTTTAGAAAATATATCAACATTTTCTAAATTGTTATGGTATTATTTAAATTTCGAAATTAGTTTTCTTGTTTAAATATTTCAAAATGTTTTGAAATTCAAACAGTACGCAAAATTCGAAATGAAAATTTATAATTGTTGAGAGAAAGAGAGAGAGAAACCTGGTGGTAAAGAACTAGTCCTGAAGTAATATTGTATTAAGGTTTGATAATTTTGTGACCGGACCCTGGATTTTTTCAAATTTCTCCTTTATCCTTGCTCATGGGCAGTAAGTCAATAAATGAAGAGTAATCTGATATGACTTTATTGCTAGTTGAAAACTTTTACCAATACCCCGCATTTAGAAAAACTGCAATAGTTTTATTAAATGCAATTTTTGCAGGTCCAAAAGGACTGATTTTCGAATTAAAATTAATTACTAGCTTCCTTCACATTATTATATTTTTGACATTTTCAATTTCTCGAAAATGTCATTTCTTTCCGGATCTTTCCGAAAAGATTTTTCAGTTTTATTTCAATTTAGAGAAGAGGGAAAAACTGTATATAGTAATTCCCCACTAACAAAAATTATGTGCTCGACTTTCTCGATTTGAGAAAGCGCAAAAGTCAACTTATCCGGGAGTTCAATGGATGAGTTTCGTTCTGAATATTGCCCCTTTTTGATCGGGCAGCTACCAAGCACCAAGTAAGTTTAGTTAAAACTTGAAGAAGCATTGATTCTTACTGTTTTTAGTGGAAATCAATTAAATCAATTATTTAGAAGTTTGCTAAACCTCAGACGTTTCTAAATAATTGTGACTTTCCAAACCACTTATGTTTCGGTACTTACTATTTGATCCCATACTTACCTGGCGTGAAGAATAACTTGATCAAACCGCGTTATCTTAAGAGTGAGGCTGGCCCATAGCACTTCCGGTCCAGTTGACCTTTTCGACTGCCTCAAATTGAGGTGGCTCGGGCGCATAATTTTGATAGTGGGGTTCATTTAATGAGCCCATTTAAAATAGAAAATAATAAAACGTGTGTGAATTTTTCAAAAATTTGTCAAAAATCCTACTAAATATGAAATTTTCAATTTCAATCAATTTAGTGGATTTGAAAAAATTTTTGAAAAATTCAACCATAATATTCAAATAGTCATAGATTTGTGAGGAATTATCCAATCAAGCTGATTTTTGTTTTATTCGATTCCGAAATATTCCTTAACAAAAAACCATTCAATTATCAAAAAAATAAAATCGATTATCACTACTGAAAATTCAAAAAACTAGCCCTATAACCCGTATAATTTGAAAAGATGGAAAATAAGCAAAAATTTATTTATTTCATTAAAATAGTCCTTACTAATAATAAGAAGAACTTGTCAAAATTTAGACGAATTTAATCAAATAAATTGTCTTTAAAAGGCTTACCATTCAATTCTTTTAAAAATAGCAAAGACCTTTTTTAAGGCAACTAATTTAATTAAAGGTTTCTAAATATTATCAAATTGAAATTAAAGGTCTAGGAAAATTTATAACAGGAAAACTGTTGAGAAGGAATTTTATTTTTCAACTAATTTTATTTAAGAATTTCTTTGAAAATTTTAGAAAATATATCAACATTTTCTAAATTGTTATGGTATTATTTAAATTTCGAAATTAGTTTTCTTGTTTAAATATTTCAAAATGTTTGAAATTCAAACAGTACGCAAAATTCGAAATGAAAATTTATAATTGTTGAGAGAGAAAGAGAGAGAGAAACCTGGTGGTAAAGAACTAGTCCTGAAGTAATATTGTATTAAGGTTTTGATAATTTTGTGACCGGACCCTGGATTTTTTCAAATTTCTCCTTTATCCTTGCTCATGGGCAGTAAGTCAATAAATGAAGAGTAATCTGATATGACTTTATTGCTAGTTGAAAACTTTTACCAATACCCCGCATTTAGAAAAACTGCAATAGTTTTATTAAATGCAATTTTTGCAGGTCCAAAAGGACTGATTTTCGAATTAAAATTAATTACTAGCTTCCTTCACATTATTATTATTTTTGACATTTTTCAATTTCTCGAAAATGTCATTTCTTTCCGGATCTTTCCGAAAAGATTTTTCAGTTTTATTTCAATTTAGAGAAGAGGGAAAAACTGTATATAGTAATTCCCCACTAACAAAAATTATGTGCTCGACTTTCTCGATTTGAGAAAGCGCAAAAGTCAACTTATCCGGGAGTTCAATGGATGAGTTTCGTTCTGAATATTGCCCCTTTTTGATCGGGCAGCTACCAAGCACCAAGTAAGTTTAGTTAAAACTTGAAGAAGCATTGATTCTTACTGTTTTTTAGTGGAAATCAATTAAATCAATTATTTAGAAGTTTGCTAAACCTCAGACGTTTCTAAATAATTGTGACTTTCCAAACCACTTATGTTTCGGTACTTACTATTTGATCCCATACTTACCTGGCGTGAAGAATAACTTGATCAAACCGCGTTATCTTAAGAGTGAGGCTGGCCCATAGCACTTCCGGTCCAGTTGACCTTTTCGACTGCCTCAAATTGAGGTGGCTCGGGCGCATAATTTTTGATAGTGGGGTTCATTTAATGAGCCCATTTAAAATAGAAAATAATAAAACGTGTGTGAATTTTTCAAAAATTTGTCAAAAATCCTACTAAATATGAAATTTTCAATTTCAATCAATTTAGTGGATTTGAAAAAATTTTTGAAAAATTCAACCATAATATTCAAATAGTCATAGATTTGTGAGGAATTATCCAATCAAGCTGATTTTTTGTTTTATTCGATTCCGAAATATTCCTTAACAAAAAACCATTCAATTATCAAAAAATAAAATCGATTATCACTACTGAAAATTCAAAAAACTAGCCTATAACCCGTATAATTTGAAAAGATGGAAAATAAGCAAAAATTTATTTATTTCATTAAAATAGTCCTTACTAATAATAAGAAGAACTTGTCAAAATTTAGACGAATTTAATCAAATAAATTGTCTTTAAAAGGCTTACCATTCAATTCTTTATAAAAAAATAGCAAAGACCTTTTTAGGCAACTACTTTAATTAAAGGTTTCTAAATATTATCAAATTGAAATTAAAGGTCTAGGAAAATTTATAACAGGAAAACTGTTGAGAGGAATTTTATTTTTCAACTAATTTTATTTAAGAATTTCTTTGAAAATTTTAGAAAATATATCAACATTTTCTAAATTGTTATGGTATTATTTAAATTTCGAAATTAGTTTTCTTGTTTAAATATTTCAAAATGTTTGAAATTCAAACAGTACGCAAAATTCGAAATGAAAATTTATAATTGTTGAGAGAGAAAGTGAGAGAGAGAAACCTGGTGGTAAAGAACTAGTCCTGAAGTAATATTGTATTAAGGTTTTGATAATTTTGTGACCGGACCCTGGATTTTTTCAAATTTCTCCTTTATCCTTGCTCATGGGCAGTAAGTCAATAAATGAAGAGTAATCTGATATGACTTTATTGCTAGTTGAAAACTTTTACCAATACCCCGCATTTAGAAAAACTGCAATAGTTTTATTAAATGCAATTTTTGCAGGTCCAAAAGGACTGATTTTCGAATTAAAATTAATTACTAGCTTCCTTCACATTATTATTATTTTTGACATTTTTCAATTTCTCGAAAATGTCATTTCTTTCCGGATCTTTCCGAAAAGATTTTTCAGTTTTATTTCAATTTAGAGAAGAGGGAAAAACTGTATATAGTAATTCCCCACTAACAAAAATTATGTGCTCGACTTTCTCGATTTGAGAAAGCGCAAAAGTCAACTTATCCGGGAGTTCAATGGATGAGTTTCGTTCTGAATATTGCCCCTTTTTTGATCGGGCAGCTACCAAGCACCAAGTAAGTTTAGTTAAAACTTGAAGAAGCATTGATTCTTACTGTTTTTTAGTGGAAATCAATTAAATCAATTATTTAGAAGTTTGCTAAACCTCAGACGTTTCTAAATAATTGTGACTTTCCAAACCACTTATGTTTCGGTACTTACTATTTGATCCCATACTTACCTGGCGTGAAGAATAACTTGATCAAACCGCGTTATCTTAAGAGTGAGGCTGGCCCATAGCACTTCCGGTCCAGTTGACCTTTTCGACTGCCTCAAATTGAGGTGGCTCGGGCGCATAATTTTTGATAGTGGGGTTCATTTAATGAGCCCATTTAAAATAGAAAATAATAAAACGTGTGTGAATTTTTCAAAAATTTGTCAAAAATCCTACTAAATATGAAATTTTCAATTTCAATCAATTTAGTGGATTTGAAAAAATTTTTGAAAAATTCAACCATAATATTCAAATAGTCATAGATTTGTGAGGAATTATCCAATCAAGCTGATTTTTGTTTTATTCGATTCCGAAATATTCCTTAACAAAAAACCATTCAATTATCAAAAAATAAAATCGATTATCACTACTGAAAATTCAAAAAACTAGCCTATAACCGTTTTTGAAAAAGATGGAAAATAAGCAAAAATTTATTTATTTCATTAAAATAGTCCTTACTAATAATAAGAAGAACTTGTCAAAATTTAGACGAATTTAATCAAATAAATTGTCTTTAAAAGGCTTACCATTCAATTCTTTATAAAAAATAGCAAAGACCTTTTTTAAGGCAACTAATTTAATTAAAGGTTTCTAAATATTATCAAATTGAAATTAAAGGTCTAGGAAAATTTTTAACAGGAAAAACTGTTGAGAGGAATTTTATTTTTCAACTAATTTTATTTAAGAATTTCTTTGAAAATTTTAGAAAATATATCAACATTTTCTAAATTGTTATGGTATTATTTAAATTTCGAAATTAGTTTTCTTGTTTAAATATTTCAAAAATGTTTGAAATTCAAACAGTACGCAAAATTCGAAATGAAAATTTATAATTGTTGAGAGAGAAAGAGAGAGAGAAACCTGGTGGTAAAGAACTAGTCCTGAAGTAATATTGTATTAAGGTTTTGATAATTTTGTGACCGGACCCTGGATTTTTTCAAATTTCTCCTTTATCCTTGCTCATGGGCAGTAAGTCAATAAATGAAGAGTAATCTGATATGACTTTATTGCTAGTTGAAAACTTTTACCAATACCCGCATTAGAAAAACTGCAATAGTTTTATTAAATGCAATTTTTGCAGGTCCAAAAGGACTGATTTTCGAATTAAAATTAATTACTAGCTTCCTTCACATTATTATTATTTTTGACATTTTTCAATTTCTCGAAAATGTCATTTCTTTCCGGATCTTTCCGAAAAGATTTTTCAGTTTTATTTCAATTTAGAGAAGAGGGAAAAACTGTATATAGTAATTCCCCACTAACAAAAATTATGTGCTCGACTTTCTCGATTTGAGAAAGCGCAAAAGTCAACTTATCCGGGAGTTTCAATGGATGAGTTTCGTTCTGAATATTGCCCCTTTTTGATCGGGCAGCTACCAAGCACCAAGTAAGTTTAGTTAAAACTTGAAGAAGCATTGATTCTTACTGTTTTTTAGTGGAAATCAATTAAATCAATTATTTAGAAGTTTGCTAAACCTCAGACGTTTCTAAATAATTGTGACTTTCCAAACCACTTATGTTTCGGTACTTACTATTTGATCCCATACTTACCTGGCGTGAAGAATAACTTGATCAAACCGCGTTATCTTAAAGTGAGCTGGCCCATAGCACTCCGGTCCAGTTGACCTTTTCGACTGCCTCAAATTGAGGTGGCTCGGGCGCATAATTTTTGATAGTGGGGTTCATTTAATGAGCCCATTTAAAATAGAAAATAATAAAACGTGTGTGAATTTTTCAAAAATTTGTCAAAAATCCTACTAAATATGAAATTTTTCAATTTCATTTCAATTTAGTGGATTTGAAAAAATTTTTGAAAAATTCAACCATAATATTCAAATAGTCATAGATTTGTGAGGAATTATCCAATCAAGCTGATTTTTGTTTTATTCGATTCCGAATTATTCCTTAACAAAAAACCATTCAATTATCAAAAAATAAAATCGATTATCACTACTGAAAATTCAAAAAACTAGCCTATAACCCGTATAATTTGAAAAGATGGAAAAAAAGCAAAAATTTATTTATTTCATTAAAATAGTCCTTACTAATAATAAGAAGAACTTGTCAAAATTTAGACGAATTTAATCAAATAAATTGTCTTTAAAAGGCTTACCATTCAATTCTTTATAAAAAATAGCAAAAGACCTTTTTTAAGGCAATAATTTAATTAAAGGTTTCTAAATATTATCAAAATTGAAATTAAAGGTCTAGGAAAATTTATAACACAGGAAAACTGTTGAGAGGAATTTTATTTTTTCAACTAATTTTATTTAAGAATTTCTTTGAAAATTTTAGAAAATATATCAAACATTTTCAAATTGTTATGGTATTATTTAAATTTCGAAATTAGTTTTCTTGTTTAAATATTTCAAAATGTTGAAATTCAAACAGTACGCAAAATTCGAAATGAAAATTTATAATTGTTGAGAGAGAAAGTGAGAGAGAGAAACCTAGTGGTAAAGAACTAGTCCTGAAGTAATATTGTATTAAGCGTTTGATATTTTGTGACCGGACCCTGGATTTTTTCCAAATTCTCCTTTATCCTTGCTCATTGGGCA
>JACMZG010000453.1:10000-12500 GCA_018340805.1 Microvelia longipes | reverse complement strand
AATACAGATGCTATTAGGCGATCCATACTCTATTTTGATCAACTCAATAATGAAATCGAGGACCCGTATTGCTTTTGCAATACTATTATAAAATTAAATTATAGACGTTCTCAGGGCTCTCTTTCAATTTTGTAAACATATTTATAGCCAATCCAAGATTTATCGCAACAATTTCGGTATTAACCTACAAAGCATCAGGTAGTCGCGACTCGGACAAATACGTAAACAATCTTTACTGAAATATTTAAGCCTTGCACAATATCTTGATCACGCTTTGATATTGTTTAGATCAGTGCCAGATAATGAATAAATTCAAAATCCGTATTGCATACGCCAATTTAAAGTATGCACTGTACTTGCCACGCAAATATTTCTATTCACACGACATAGGCACCCTGAGAAAGAGTTTAATGCTAAGCCAAGTTGTATCCTGAACCTATTGCAAAATAGAATTGACCCGAAAAATCAATTCACATTTGCTTACAACTCAAAATAGCATTGATGCATCAGTATCATGATACACTAATTTTAGTTACGAGTTAAACTGTTATGAACTAATAATGATCCTTCCGCAGGTTCACCTACGGAAACCTTGTTACGACTTTTACTTCCTCTAAATGATCAAGTTTGAGTGTCTTTTCCCATTCATAGAAATGTTGCCATTTCTTAGACCAGAATCCAACAATCTCACTAAACCATTCAATCGGTAGTAGCGACGGGCGGTGTGTACAAAGGGCAGGGACGTAATCAGCGCAAGCTAGTGACTTGCGCTTACTAGGAATTCCTCGTTCATGCGAAATAATTACAATTCGCAATCCCTGATACGACAGTGTTTCACAAGATTGCCCAACTATTTCTAGTAAGGGATACTTGTTGGAACTGCCATTGTAGCGCGCGTGCGGCCCCGGACATCTAAGGGCATCACAGACCTGTTATTGCTCTTTTTCATTTAGCTAGACGCTATTTATTCTTCTAAGAAGTGATCATTTACGAGTTAAAATAAATACACTATTTAGCAAGTTAGAGTCTCGTTCGTTATCGGAATTAACCTGACAAATCGCTCCACCAACTAAGAACGGCCATGCACCACCACCCACCGAATCAAGAAAGAGCTATCAATCTGTCAATCCTCACAGTGTCCGGACCGGGTGAGATTTCCCGTGTTGAGTCAAATTAAGCCGCAGGCTCCACTCCTGGTGGTGCCCTTCCGTCAATTCCTTTAAGTTTCAGCTTTGCAACCATACTTCCCCCGGAACCCAAAGACTTTGGTTTCCCGGTGACTTCTAGCAAGATGATAAATTATCATCGCTAACTGTCAGTTGGCATAGTTTATGGTCAGAACTAGGACGGTATCTGATCGTCTTCGATCCTCTGACTTTCGTTCTTGATTAATGAAAACATTCTTGGCAAATGCTTTCGCAGTAGATTGTCTGCTGATGGTCTCAGAATTTCACCTCTAGCACCAGCATACATATGCCCCCGGCAGTCTCTTTTAATCATTACTTCAGTTTCGAAAACCAACAAAATAAAACCGAAGTCTTATTTCATTATTCCATGCAACAATATGCAGGCATAAGCCTGCTTTAAGCACTCTAATTTTTTCAAAGTAAACTTGTCGGTTATTGAAAAATCCCATAAAGTGACTTAACAATATACACGACGGTGAAGGAAGATTCAACACTCGGTCATAGACCTCATAAAGAATCATTTCCTCAATTTCAACTACGAGCTTTTTAACTGCAACAACTTTAATATACGCTTTTGGAGCTGGAATTACCGCGGCTGCTGGCACCAGACTTGCCCTCCAATTGATACTTGATAAAGTATTTAAAATATTCTCATTGCAATTATGAAACCACTAGGGCCCATATTGTTATTTATTGTCACTACCTCACCGAACCGGTATTGGGTAATTTTCGCGCCTGCTGCCTTCCGTGGATGTGGTAGCCGTTTCTCAGGCTCCCTCTCCGGAATCGAACACTGATTCCCCGTTACCCGTTACAACCATGGTAAGCTTTGATCTTACCATCGAAAGTTGATAGGTCAGCCATTTCAAGAGATTCGTCGTCAACACAAAGGTTGTACGATCAGTGAAGTTATCCAGAGTCATCAAAAAACCTTTGCGACAGGTTTGTTTTGATCTAATAAATCCGCCGCTTCGTGAGTCACGGCATTCTTTAAATATTAGCTCTAGAATTACCACAGTTATCTTGTGGCAAAATGATAGAATCTCTTAAATAATAGCTGTTATAATGAGCCATCCGCGGTTTCAGTTTAAAACTGTGTACTAAGACATGCATGGCTTAATCTTTGAGATAAGCATATGACTACTGGCAGGATCAACCAGATATTTATTTTACGTACTCTACTTAACATGGTTTCAATTAAGTAGTCACTAAAGATATTGAAAATCAATAAACACAAGTATCATTAACTTTATCAATCGATCAAGCATTAACCACATGATAATCCAAAAACAGCAATTTCATTTAAAAAACCA
>JACMZG010000453.1:0-5000 GCA_018340805.1 Microvelia longipes | reverse complement strand
CTTTATCAACCAACACCTTTTGTGGTTTCTCATGAGCGTGATGTTAGGCACCTTAACCAGATGTTTGGTTCATCCCACATCGCCAGTTCTGCTTACCAAAAATGGCCCACTAGACATTTGTATTCAATGCACATCTTCAATAAAGAAAGACGCACATCGAACCCATTTAAAGTTTGAGAATAAGTTGAGAACATTTCGTCCCCAATACTTCTAATCATTCGCTTTACCAGGTAAAACTACAACAACAAATGTCAGCTATCCTGAGGGAAACTTCGGAGGGAACCAGCTACTAGATGGTTCGATTAGTCTTTCGCCCCTATACTTGTGTCCGACGATCGATTTGCACGTCAGAACCGCGGCGGTCCTCCATCAGAGTTTCCTCTGACTTCAACCTGCACAAGCATAGTTCACCATCTTTCGGGTCTCTACATGATCGCTCAAACTCCGCCCAGATGCGAACATCTTTAGACGGGTCGATGTTGCACTCTGTCTTTTAACAGAGGTCACATCACAGTTTACCGAAGCAAACCTTTACATTAATTTCGCCATGGGGTTTCGTAAGGCCCTTTGACTCGCGATCATATAAAACTCCTTGGTCCGTGTTTCAAGACGGGACAAGTAGGTAACCTACATATACACTGCAGACTTACTAGATTTGCCCATCGACCATCAGTTATACTAAACATTCAAAAGCAATCTCTTATGAGCTCACAATCAAACAATCAGCATTACCAACAGCCAATATCAGCAAATCGAAATCACCAATACACCAAATTTAACCGTGCAATGAGCTATAAAACCGATTCCGAAGAATTGGTCACCTTCACCATTACGACAGAAAAACGGCACTATTGGTCGCAGTTTTGATACATGGAAAGTGCATTGATCGTCCATTATGAGCTTAAATTAGCAATTCCTAGTGAGATTTTGCTAAAATAAGATTGACAGACAATCAACTGAATCCCATATATCAGTTTCGGCTCTACTCGTTTACCTCTAAGCGATTTCACGTACTATTTAACTCTCTCTTCAAAGTTCTTTTCAACTTTCCCTCACGGTACTTGTTTACTATCGGACTCGCACAAGTATTTAGCCTTAGATGGAGTTTACCACCCAATTTGGACTGCATTCTCAAACAATCCGACTCATAGGAAACATCAATAAAAGCCTCGTACACTCCAACCGGTCTAACACCGTCTATGGACAACATCACAATCAAGTGAATTGGAGTATACTCAACAATTAAAACGCAACCTTTACACCACAACTCCTAATATCAAAGATACAGGATTCAGTGCTGGGCTAATTCCCGGTCGTTCGCCACTACTGGGGAAATCCTTGTTAGTTTCTTTTCCTCCGCTTAATGATATGCTTAAGTTCAGCGGGTAATCTCATCTGATCTGAGGTCGGATTTAAAAGTTAATTGAACAAATAAATAATAAATTCGAAATTCCTTGACAATTTAATTGATTATTTACTAAAATCTCACAGGTGACAGCACACATATGCACCAGAACGCAACTCATTAAGCTGCGGCACTGGAGAAAATTAAAATTATGTATGCATCAAATGATATCAATAATTTCAATAATCCAGAATTTCCGTCAAACTTGTTCAATTATATTTAAAACACTAATTCAATACGTCAATTAATACTGAAACGCACATATTGATAATGCAAAATTAAATTGTCATTGTCATTAATAGCATCATTATTACTATTATTATCAATCCAAAATATATTTAAAAGATCAAACAAATAAATCAACAACCCATTCAAACATTGTTTATTTGCCTTTTCTTCTTTCTATACAATGGTCAATAAATTATGAAAACAATAGTAACAATAACAAATAAATCTATTAACTTCAACAACAGCATTAACTTTATGTTAATTTCATATGTATAAACTGTATATTAATAGCATTTCAAAAATCGAAACTCTATGTTTCCATAGAGGTGTACTTGTTTAACAAATACACTATCACCTTAAAGAGGCACTTTCGATTGAAATAAAAACCAAAAGTGAACCCCTCAAAACATTACTATTGAACGTAATGATAAATGCTATGCCGACCCTCAGACAGATGTGGCTATAGGTTGACCCATAGCCGCCATTTGCGTTCAAAATGTCAATGATCAGAGCGTTGTGCAGTTCACATTAATTCACATGTTTTGCTACGTTCTTCATCGACGTGCGAGCCGAGTGATCCATCGCTTAAAGTGGTTAATAATATACAGATGCTTTTTACAGCGATCCATATTCTAATTTTCAATCAACCCAACTTCTTTTACAAAGTCGAGGATTGCCATTATCATTTGATCACCAAACGATACTGTAAAGTTAAATAGAAATAGAAACACACGGGGCAGCTTTTCATATAATATCGTGTTAATCAACATACAAATTCTTTAGCCAATTGCAGTTTTGCCAAAATAAATGATTAATAAAATAACTGAATTCGGATATTATCTACAAAGCATTAGACCAGTTATTATTAATCACTGCAACTTGAATTCGTATATTGACCAAATAAATAACACTAAATTTTTAAAGATATTATATTACTAAACTAATTAAACCTTGCACAATATCCTGATAATGCTTTGATATTGTTTTTATCAGTGCCAACAACTTGTGTTTTGTAATTTCCTTTTTACGAGAGACTACGGACATAAGTCTGTCATATAAACAACACCCAATAAAAATGTTTATATGAGTACTCGGTATTTCGAAAAATACCATAGGCACCCCGTGAATGTGTTGGTTTAATGCTGATTAATTTACTACTAGCACTTGAAACCATATTTACTACTATAAAACGAGTCGATTTATTGTTTAGCGAGCCGAATACTTCGCAATAAAACAATCCAAGTAGCATAATATGTAATTAGTAAATTAAAATCAGCACTTTTTTATATTTAATAATTCATTATAAAATGAATTATCAGAGCCAAAATCGTTTTTTTAATTTAATTTATAGCATGTCAGCTGTAAATTCTAATCGTTCTTTTAATTTCAATGAACTAATAATGATCCTTCCGCAGGTTCACCTACGGAAACCTTGTTACGACTTTTACTTCCTCTAAATGATCAAGTTTGATTGTCTTTTCCCAACTATAGAAATGTTGCCATTTCTTAAATCGGAATCCAACGATCTCACTAAACCATTCAATCGGTAGTAGCGACGGGCGGTGTGTACAAAGGGCAGGGACGTAATCAGCGCAAGCTAGTGACTTGCACTTACTAGGAATTCCTCGTTCAAGTGGAATAATTTCAATCCACTATTCCTGACACGACAGTGATTAAGCAGGTTACCCAGCCATTTCTAGCTAGGAATTAAACTCGCTGTTACTGCCATTGTAGCGCGCGTGCGGCCCCGGACATCTAAGGGCATCACAGACCTGTTATTGCTTTTTCATTTAGCTAAACGCTATTTATTCCTCTAAGAAGTCAGCATTTGCTATTTTAAAACAAATGTACTATTTAGCAGGTTAGAGTCTCGTTCGTTAACGGAATTAACCAGACAAATCGCTCCACCAACTAAGAACGGCCATGCACCACCACCCACCGAATCAAGAAAGAGCTATCAATCTGTCAATCCTCACAGTGTCCGGACCGGGTGAGATTTCCCGTGTTGAGTCAAATTAAGCCGCAGGCTCCACTCCTGGTGGTGCCCTTCCGTCAATTCCTTTAAGTTTCAGCTTTGCAACCATACTTCCCCCGGAACCCATAGACTTAGGTTTCCCGGTGACTTCTCGCAAGGAGATTTAAATTACCTTCGCGAACTGTCAGTTGGCATAGTTTATGGTCAGAACTAGGACGGTATCTGATCGTCTTCGATCCTCTGACTTTCGTTCTTGATTAATGAAAACATTCTTGGCAAATGCTTTCGCAGTAGACTGTCTGCTGATGATCTAAGAATTTCACCTCTAGCACCAGCATACATATGCCCCCGGCAGTCTCTTTTAATCATTACTTCAGTTTCGAAAACCAACAAAATAAAACCGAAGTCTTATTTTATTATTCCATGCAACAATATGCAAGCATCAGCCTGCTTTAAGCACTCTAATTTTTTCAAAGTAAACTTGTCGGTCATCCTCAACACCCATTAAAGAGCATCAAAGATATACACGACGTCGAAGGACAAGATAGCTTTCAATCAAAGATTTCAAACCATCTTTTTCCTCAATTTCAACTACGAGCTTTTTAACTGCAACAACTTTAATATACGCTATTGGAGCTGGAATTACCGCGGCTGCTGGCACCAGACTTGCCCTCCAATTGATACTTGATAAAGTATTTAAAATGTTCTCATTGCAATTATGAAACCACTAGGGCCCATATTGTTATTTTTTGTCACTACCTCACCGAACCGGTATTGGGTAATTTACGCGCCTGCTGCCTTCCGTGGATGTGGTAGCCGTTTCTCAGGCTCCCTCTCCGGAATCGAACACTGATTCCCCGTTACCCGTTACAACCATGGTAAGCTTTGATCTTACCATCGAAAGTTGATAGGTCAGCACTTCAAGAGATATGTCGTCAACACAAGGTCGTACGATCAGTAAAATGATTCCAGAGTCAATCTACAATTCGATAATACGCGGGTAAACTCTCAACTACTGGGTGTATTTGGTATTGTGCTTGATTATTTCTAGATCAAATTAATTCTCCGCCCGCTTCGTGTAGTGCTAGTTTGGTCACATTATTGGCGAGTATCATGATATATGGTAACTTTTGCAGTCTGAAGTATATTACTCATGTCAGTAGTACTCTCCAATTAGGTACTCATAAGTGTAATATTGTTATTTATTAGTATTTTATGAATAAATAATCTCTCAATATACCTTAGTCTATGTTGTTAATAAATGTGAATGGTACTATCGCTATTAGTATTAATATTAATATATGTATAGTGTTGTTGTTTATTGGTTTGCAGCAGTTTGGTTTTTGCTAAAGTGTGTGTTTTGGACAGTGACGAGACTTTGTTACTAGACAT
>JACMZG010000452.1:0-18140 GCA_018340805.1 Microvelia longipes | reverse complement strand
ATCAAATAACTTTTGACGGTCTCGATTTAACTTTACTCTATAAGCGTTGCAATTCTATCAAATCGTTTCATAAAAAGTTAACAATTATATTTTCTTTACTTTATATTATATATTATCGATTCTCAGATTATTGGTTACATCTTTCCTCCTATCTTTTCTTTTCTACCAACAATAGTGATTGTTAATATAATATGATACATGTATTTACTTAAAATTTCAGAAAATTAGAATTTTTACTCGATAAAGAAATTGGAAAAGTGTTGGCAGTTTTAGTAGAAAAATTCTTATTTGAAAATTGCTGGGATGATCCTCGTGGTCCGGGGTGCAGGCTTCAAACCTGTAGTCGGTTGACACCGAAGTGGTTCGATTCCACCTTTCCAGCGATTTTTTGAAAAAATATTTAATTTTTTCAAACTTTATTTATTAATGTTTTTCTCATTATTTCTATCATATTTTTTCATAAAGAAATAAAAATATTTCATATTTCATATAATTTTATATGAAAAATTAGAATTTCAATTGAACATCAATAACTTTACGGTCTCGATTTTAACTTTACTCTATAAGCGTTGCAATTCTATCAAATCGTTTCATAAAAAGTTAACAATTATTATTTTCTTTACTTTATATTATATATTATCGATTCTCAGATTATTGGTTACATCTTTCTCCTCCTATCTTTTCTTTTCTACCAACAATAGTGATTGTTAATATAATATGATACATGTATTTACTTAAAATTTCAGAAAATTAGAATTTTTACTCGATAAAGAAATTGAAAAGTGTTGGCAGTTTTAGTAGAAAAATTCTTATTTGAAAATTGCTGGGATGATCCTCGGTGGTCCGGGGTGCAGGCTTCAAACCTGTAGTCGGTTGACACCGAAGTGGTTCGATTCCACCTTTCCAGCGATTTTTTGAAAAAATATTTAATTTTTTCAAACTTTATTTATTAATGTTTTTCTCATTATTTCTATCATATTTTTCATAAAGAAATAAAAATATTTCATATTTCATATAATTTTATATGAAAAATTAGAATTTCAATTGAACATCAATAACTTTTACGGTCTCGATTTTAACTTTACTCTATAAGCGTTGCAATTCTATCAAATCGTTTCATAAAAAGTTAACAATTATTATTTTCTTTACTTTATATTATATATTATCGATTCTCAGATTATTGGTTACATCTTTCTCCTCCTATCTTTTCTTTTCTACCAACAATAGTGATTGTTAATATAATATGATACATGTATTTACTTAAAATTTCAGAAAATTAGAATTTTTACTCGATAAAGAAATTGGAAAAGTGTTGGCAGTTTTAGTAGAAAAATTCTTATTTGAAAATTGCTGGGATGATCCTCGTGGTCCGGGGTGCAGGCTTCAAACCTGTAGTCGGTTGACACCGAAGTGGTTCGATTCCACCTTTCCAGCGATTTTTTGAAAAAATATTTAATTTTTTCAAACTTTATTTATTAATGTTTTTCTCATTATTTCTATCATATTTTTCATAAAGAAATAAAAATATTTCATATTTCATATAATTTTATATGAAAAATTAGAATTTCAATTGAACATCAATAACTTTTACGGTCTCGATTTTAACTTTACTCTATAAGCGTTGCAATTCTATCAAATCGTTTCATAAAAAGTTAACAATTATTATTTTCTTTACTTTATATTATATATTATCGATTCTCAGATTATTGGTTACATCTTTCTCCTCCTATCTTTTCTTTTCTACCAACAATAGTGATTGTTAATATAATATGATACATGTATTTACTTAAAATTTCAGAAAATTAGAATTTTTACTCGATAAAGAAATTGGAAAAGTGTTGGCAGTTTTAGTAGAAAAATTCTTATTTGAAAATTGCTGGGATGATCCTCGGTGGTCCGGGGTGCAGGCTTCAAACCTGTAGTCGGTTGACACCGAAGTGGTTCGATTCCACCTTTCCAGCGATTTTTTGAAAAAATATTTAATTTTTTTCAAACTTTATTTATTAATGTTTTTCTCATTATTTCTATCATATTTTTCATAAAGAAATAAAAATATTTCATATTTCATATAATTTTATATGAAAAATTAGAATTTCAATTGAACATCAATAACTTTTACGGTCTCGATTTTAACTTTACTCTATAAGCGTTGCAATTCTATCAAATCGTTTCATAAAAAGTTAACAATTATTATTTTCTTTACTTTATATTATATATTATCGATTCTCAGATTATTGGTTACATCTTTCTCCTCCTATCTTTTCTTTTCTACCAACAATAGTGATTGTTAATATAATATGATACATGTATTTACTTAAAATTTCAGAAAATTAGAATTTTTACTCGATAAAGAAATTGGAAAAGTGTTGGCAGTTTTAGTAGAAAAATTCTTATTTGAAAATTGCTGGGATGATCCTCGGTGGTCCGGGGTGCAGGCTTCAAACCTGTAGTCGGTTGACACCGAAGTGGTTCGATTCCACCTTTCCAGCGATTTTTTGAAAAAATATTTAATTTTTTCAAACTTTATTTATTAATGTTTTTCTCATTATTTCTATCATATTTTTCATAAAGAATAAAAATATTTCATATTTCATATAATTTTATATGAAAAAATTAGAATTTCAATTGAACATCAATAACTTTACGGTCTCGATTTTAACTTTACTCTATAAGCGTTGCAATTCTATCAAATCGTTTCATAAAAAGTTAACAATTATTATTTTCTTTACTTATATTATATATTATCGATTCTCAGATTATTGGTTACATCTTTCTCCTCCTATCTTTTCTTTTCTACCAACAATAGTGATTGTTAATATAATATGATACATGTATTTACTTAAAATTTCAGAAAATTAGAATTTTTACTCGATAAAGAAATTGGAAAAGTGTTGGCAGTTTTAGTAGAAAAATTCTTATTTGAAAATTGCTGGGATGATCCTCGGTGGTCCGGGGTGCAGGCTTCAAACCTGTAGTCGGTTGACACCGAAGTGGTTCGATTCCACCTTTCCAGCGATTTTTTGAAAAAATATTTAATTTTTTCAAACTTTATTTATTAATGTTTTTCTCATTATTTCTATCATATTTTTCATAAAGAAATAAAAATATTTCATATTTCATATAATTTTATATGAAAAATTAGAATTTCAATTGAACATCAATAACTTTTACGGTCTCGATTTTAACTTTACTCTATAAGCGTTGCAATTCTATCAAATCGTTTCATAAAAAGTTAACAATTATTATTTTCTTTACTTTATATTATATATTATCGATTCTCAGATTATTGGTTACATCTTTCTCCTCCTATCTTTTCTTTTCTACCAACAATAGTGATTGTTAATATAATATGATACATGTATTTACTTAAAATTTCAGAAAATTAGAATTTTTACTCGATAAAGAAATTGGAAAAGTGTTGGCAGTTTTAGTAGAAAAATTCTTATTTGAAAATTGCTGGGATGATCCTCGGTGGTCCGGGGTGCAGGCTTCAAACCTGTAGTCGGTTGACACCGAAGTGGTTCGATTCCACCTTTCCAGCGATTTTTTGAAAAAATATTTAATTTTTTCAAACTTTATTTATTAATGTTTTTCTCATTATTTCTATCATATTTTTCATAAAGAAATAAAAATATTTCATATTTCATATAATTTTATATGAAAAATTAGAATTTCAATTGAACATCAATAACTTTTACGGTCTCGATTTTAACTTTACTCTATAAGCGTTGCAATTCTATCAAATCGTTTCATAAAAAGTTAACAATTATTATTTTCTTTACTTTATATTATATATTATCGATTCTCAGATTATTGGTTACATCTTTCTCCTATCTTTCTTTTCTACCAACAATAGTGATTGTTAATATAATATGATACATGTATTTACTTAAAATTTCAGAAAATTAGAATTTTTACTCGATAAAGAAATTGGAAAAGTGTTGGCAGTTTTAGTAGAAAAATTCTTATTTGAAAATTGCTGGGATGATCCTCGGTGGTCCGGGGTGCAGGCTTCAAACCTGTAGTCGGTTGACACCGAAGTGGTTCGATTCCACCTTTCCAGCGATTTTTTGAAAAAATATTTAATTTTTTCAAACTTTATTTATTAATGTTTTTCTCATTATTTCTATCATATTTTTCATAAAGAAATAAAAATATTTCATATTTCATATAATTTTATATGAAAAATTAGAATTTCAATTGAACATCAATAACTTTTACGGTCTCGATTTTAACTTTACTCTATAAGCGTTGCAATTCTATCAAATCGTTTCATAAAAAGTTAACAATTATTATTTTCTTTACTTTATATTATATATTATCGATTCTCAGATTATTGGTTACATCTTTCTCCTCCTATCTTTTCTTTTCTACCAACAATAGTGATTGTTAATATAATATGATACATGTATTTACTTAAAATTTCAGAAAATTAGAATTTTTACTCGATAAAGAAATTGGAAAAGTGTTGGCAGTTTTAGTAGAAAAATTCTTATTTGAAAATTGCTGGGATGATCCTCGGTGGTCCGGGGTGCAGGCTTCAAACCTGTAGTCGGTTGACACCGAAGTGGTTCGATTCCACCTTTCCAGCGATTTTTTGAAAAAATATTTAATTTTTTCAAACTTTTTTATTAATGTTTTTCTCATTATTTCTATCATATTTTTCATAAAGAAATAAAAATATTTCATATTTCATATAATTTTATATGAAAAATTAGAATTTCAATTGAACATCAATAACTTTTACGGTCTCGATTTTAACTTTACTCTATAAGCGTTGCAATTCTATCAAATCGTTTCATAAAAAGTTAACAATTATTATTTTCTTTACTTTATATTATATATTATCGATTCTCAGATTATTGGTTACATCTTTCTCCTCCTATCTTTTCTTTTCTACCAACAATAGTGATTGTTAATATAATATGATACATGTATTTACTTAAAATTTCAGAAAATTAGAATTTTTACTCGATAAAGAAATTGGAAAAGTGTTGGCAGTTTTAGTAGAAAAATTCTTATTTGAAAATTGCTGGGATGATCCTCGGTGGTCCGGGGTGCAGGCTTCAAACCTGTAGTCGGTTGACACCGAAGTGGTTCGATTCCACCTTTCCAGCGATTTTTTGAAAAAATATTTAATTTTTTCAAACTTTATTTATTAATGTTTTTCTCATTATTTCTATCATATTTTTCATAAAGAAATAAAAATATTTCATATTTCATATAATTTTATTAAAAATTAGAATTTCAATTGAACATCAATAACTTTTACGGTCTCGATTTTAACTTTACTCTATAAGCGTTGCAATTCTATCAAATCGTTTCATAAAAAGTTAACAATTATTATTTTCTTTACTTTATATTATATATTATCGATTCTCAGATTATTGGTTACATCTTTCTCCTCCTATCTTTTCTTTTCTACCAACAATAGTGATTGTTAATATAATATGATACATGTATTTACTTAAAATTTCAGAAAATTAGAATTTTTACTCGATAAAGAAATTGGAAAAGTGTTGGCAGTTTTAGTAGAAAAATTCTTATTTGAAAATTGCTGGGATGATCCTCGGTGGTCCGGGGTGCAGGCTTCAAACCTGTAGTCGGTTGACACCGAAGTGGTTCGATTCCACCTTTCCAGCGATTTTTTGAAAAAATATTTAATTTTTTCAAACTTTATTTATTAATGTTTTTCTCATTATTTCTATCATATTTTTCATAAAGAAATAAAAATATTTCATATTTCATATAATTTTATATGAAAAATTAGAATTTCAATTGAACATCAATAACTTTTACGGTCTCGATTTTAACTTTACTCTATAAGCGTTGCAATTCTATCAAATCGTTTCATAAAAAGTTAACAATTATTATTTTCTTTACTTTATATTATATATTATCGATTCTCAGATTATTGGTTACATCTTTCTCCTCCTATCTTTTCTTTTCTACCAACAATAGTGATTGTTAATATAATATGATACATGTATTTACTTAAAATTTCAGAAAATTAGAATTTTTACTCGATAAAGAAATTGGAAAAGTGTTGGCAGTTTTAGTAGAAAAATTCTTATTTGAAAATTGCTGGGATGATCCTCGGTGGTCCGGGGTGCAGGCTTCAAACCTGTAGTCGGTTGACACCGAAGTGGTTCGATTCCACCTTTCCAGCGATTTTTTGAAAAAATATTTAATTTTTTCAAACTTTATTTATTAATGTTTTTCTCATTATTTCTATCATATTTTCATAAAGAAATAAAAATATTTCATATTTCATATAATTTTATATGAAAAATTAGAATTTCAATTGAACATCAATAACTTTTACGGTCTCGATTTTAACTTTACTCTATAAGCGTTGCAATTCTATCAAATCGTTTCATAAAAAGTTAACAATTATTATTTTCTTTACTTTATATTATATATTATCGATTCTCAGATTATTGGTTACATCTTTCTCCTCCTATCTTTTCTTTTCTACCAACAATAGTGATTGTTAATATAATATGATACATGTATTTACTTAAAATTTCAGAAAATTAGAATTTTTACTCGATAAAGAAATTGGAAAAGTGTTGGCAGTTTTAGTAGAAAAATTCTTATTTGAAAATTGCTGGGATGATCCTCGGTGGTCCGGGGTGCAGGCTTCAAAACCTGTAGTCGGTTGACACCGAAGTGGTTCGATTCCACCTTTCCAGCGATTTTTTGAAAAAATATTTAATTTTTTCAAACTTTATTTATTAATGTTTTTCTCATTATTTCTATCATATTTTTCATAAAGAAATAAAAATTTCATATTTCATATAATTTTATATGAAAAATTAGAATTTCAATTGAACATCAATAACTTTTACGGTCTCGATTTTAACTTTACTCTATAAGCGTTGCAATTCTATCAAATCGTTTCATAAAAAGTTAACAATTATTATTTTCTTTACTTTATATTATATATTATCGATTCTCAGATTATTGGTTACATCTTTCTCCTCCTATCTTTTCTTTTCTACCAACAATAGTGATTGTTAATATAATATGATACATGTATTTACTTAAAATTTCAGAAAATTAGAATTTTTACTCGATAAAGAAATTGGAAAAGTGTTGGCAGTTTTAGTAGAAAAATTCTTATTTGAAAATTGCTGGGATGATCCTCGGTGGTCCGGGGTGCAGGCTTCAAACCTGTAGTCGGTTGACACCGAAGTGGTTCGATTCCACCTTTCCAGCGATTTTTTGAAAAAATATTTAATTTTTTCAAACTTTATTTATTAATGTTTTTCTCATTATTTCTATCATATTTTTCATAAAGAAATAAAAATATTTCATATTTCATATAATTTATATGAAAAATTAGAATTTCAATTGAACATCAATAACTTTTACGGTCTCGATTTTAACTTTACTCTATAAGCGTTGCAATTCTATCAAATCGTTTCATAAAAAGTTAACAATTATTATTTTCTTTACTTTATATTATATATTATCGATTCTCAGATTATTGGTTACATCTTTCTCCTCCTATCTTTTCTTTTCTACCAACAATAGTGATTGTTAATATAATATGATACATGTATTTACTTAAAATTTCAGAAAATTAGAATTTTTACTCGATAAAGAAATTGGAAAAGTGTTGGCAGTTTTAGTAGAAAAATTCTTATTTGAAAATTGCTGGGATGATCCTCGGTGGTCCGGGGTGCAGGCTTCAAACCTGTAGTCGGTTGACACCGAAGTGGTTCGATTCCACCTTTCCAGCGATTTTTTGAAAAAATATTTAATTTTTTCAAACTTTATTTATTAATGTTTTTCTCATTATTTCTATCATATTTTTCATAAAGAAATAAAAATATTTCATATTTCATATAATTTTATATGAAAAATTAGAATTTCAATTGAACATCAATAACTTTTACGGTCTCGATTTTAACTTTACTCTATAAGCGTTGCAATTCTATCAAATCGTTTCATAAAAAGTTAACAATTATTATTTTCTTTACTTTATATTATATATTATCGATTCTCAGATTATTGGTTACATTTCTCCTCCTATCTTTTCTTTTCTACCAACAATAGTGATTGTTAATATAATATGATACATGTATTTACTTAAAATTTCAGAAAATTAGAATTTTACTCGATAAAGAAATTGGAAAAGTGTTGGCAGTTTTAGTAGAAAAATTCTTATTTGAAAATTGCTGGGATGATCCTCGGTGGTCCGGGGTGCAGGCTTCAAACCTGTAGTCGGTTGACACCGAAGTGGTTCGATTCCACCTTTCCAGCGATTTTTTGAAAAAATATTTAATTTTTTCAAACTTTATTTATTAATGTTTTTCTCATTATTTCTATCATATTTTTCATAAAGAAATAAAAATATTTCATTTCATATAATTTTATATGAAAAATTAGAATTTCAATTGAACATCAATAACTTTTACGGTCTCGATTTTAACTTTACTCTATAAGCGTTGCAATTCTATCAAATCGTTTCATAAAAGTTAACAATTATTATTTTCTTTACTTTATATTATATATTATCGATTCTCAGATTATTGGTTACATCTTTCTCCTCCTATCTTTTCTTTTCTACCAACAATAGTGATTGTTAATATAATATGATACATGTATTTACTTAAAATTTCAGAAAATTAGAATTTTTACTCGATAAAGAAATTGGAAAAGTGTTGGCAGTTTTAGTAGAAAAAATTCTTATTTGAAAATTGCTGGGATGATCCTCGGTGGTCCGGGGTGCAGGCTTCAAACCTGTAGTCGGTTGACACCGAAGTGGTTCGATTCCACCTTTCCAGCGATTTTTTGAAAAAATATTTAATTTTTTCAAACTTTATTTATTAATGTTTTTCTCATTATTTCTATCATATTTTCATAAAGAAATAAAAATATTTCATATTTCATATAATTTTATATGAAAAATTAGAATTTCAATTGAACATCAATAACTTTTACGGTCTCGATTTTAACTTTACTCTATAAGCGTTGCAATTCTATCAAATCGTTTCATAAAAAGTTAACAATTATTATTTTCTTTACTTTATATTATATATTATCGATTCTCAGATTATTGGTTACATCTTTCTCCTCCTATCTTTTCTTTTCTACCAACAATAGTGATTGTTAATATAATATGATACATGTATTTACTTAAAATTTCAGAAAATTAGAATTTTTACTCGATAAAGAAATTGGAAAGTGTTGGCAGTTTTAGTAGAAAAATTCTATTTGAAAATTGCTGGGATGATCCTCGGTGGTCCGGGTGCAGGCTTCAAACCTGTAGTCGGTTGACACCGAAGTGGTTCGATTCCACCTTTCCAGCGATTTTTTGAAAAAATATTAATTTTTTCAAACTTTATTTATTAATGTTTTTCTCATTATTTCTATCATATTTTTCATAAAGAAATAAAAATATTTCATATTTCATATAATTTTATATGAAAAATTAGAATTTCAATTGAACATCAATAACTTTTACGGTCTCGATTTTAACTTTACTCTATAAGCGTTGCAATTCTATCAAATCGTTTCATAAAAAGTTAACAATTATTATTTTCTTTACTTTATATTATATATTATCGATTCTCAGATTATTGGTTACATCTTTCTCCTCCTATCTTTTCTTTTCTACCAACAATAGTGATTGTTAATATAATATGATACATGTATTTACTTAAAATTTCAGAAAATTAGAATTTTTACTCGATAAAGAAATTGGAAAAGTGTTGGCAGTTTTAGTAGAAAAATTCTTATTTGAAAATTGCTGGGATGATCCTCGGTGGTCCGGGGTGCAGGCTTCAAACCTGTAGTCGGTTGACACCGAAGTGGTTCGATTCCACCTTTCCAGCGATTTTTTGAAAAAATATTTAATTTTTTCAAACTTTATTTATTAATGTTTTCTCATTATTTCTATATATTTTTCATAAAGAAATAAAAATATTTCATATTTCATATAATTTTATATGAAAAATTAGAATTTCAATTGAACATCAATAACTTTTACGGTCTCGATTTTAACTTTACTCTATAAGCGTTGCAATTCTATCAAATCGTTTCATAAAAAGTTAACAATTATTATTTTCTTTACTTTATATTATATATTATCGATTCTCAGATTATTGGTTACATCTTTCTCCTCCTATCTTTTCTTTTCTACCAACAATAGTGATTGTTAATATAATATGATACATGTATTTACTTAAAATTTCAGAAAATTAGAATTTTTACTCGATAAAGAAATTGGAAAAGTGTTGGCAGTTTTAGTAGAAAAATTCTTATTTGAAAATTGCTGGGATGATCCTCGGTGGTCCGGGGTGCAGGCTTCAAACCTAGTCGGTTGACACCGAAGTGGTTCGATTCCACCTTTCCAGCGATTTTTTGAAAAAATATTTAATTTTTTCAAACTTTATTTATTAATGTTTTTCTCATTATTTCTATCATATTTTTCATAAAGAAATAAAAATATTTCATATTTCATATAATTTTATATGAAAAATTAGAATTTCAATTGAACATCAATAACTTTTACGGTCTCGATTTTAACTTTACTCTATAAGCGTTGCAATTCTATCAAATCGTTTCATAAAAAGTTAACAATTATTATTTTCTTTACTTTATATTATATATTATCGATTCTCAGATTATTGGTTACATCTTTCTCCTCCTATCTTTTCTTTTCTACCAACAATAGTGATTGTTAATATAATATGATACATGTATTTACTTAAAATTTCAGAAAATTAGAATTTTTACTCGATAAAGAAATTGGAAAAGTGTTGGCAGTTTTAGTAGAAAAATTCTTATTTGAAAATTGCTGGGATGATCCTCGGTGGTCCGGGGTGCAGGCTTCAAACCTGTAGTCGGTTGACACCGAAGTGGTTCGATTCCACCTTTCCAGCGATTTTTTGAAAAAATATTTAATTTTTTCAAACTTTATTTATTAATGTTTTTCTCATTATTTCTATCATATTTTTCATAAAGAAATAAAAATATTTCATATTTCATATAATTTTATATGAAAAATTAGAATTTCAATTGAACATCAATAACTTTTACGGTCTCGATTTTAACTTTACTCTATAAGCGTTGCAATTCTATCAAATCGTTTCATAAAAAGTTAACAATTATTATTTTCTTTACTTTATATTATATATTATCGATTCTCAGATTTATTGGTTACATCTTTCTCCTCCTATCTTTTCTTTTCTACCAACAATAGTGATTGTTAATATAATATGATACATGTATTTACTTAAAATTTCAGAAAATTAGAATTTTTACTCGATAAAGAAATTGGAAAAGTGTTGGCAGTTTTAGTAGAAAAATTCTTATTTGAAAATTGCTGGGATGATCCTCGGTGGTCCGGGGTGCAGGCTTCAAACCTGTAGTCGGTTGACACCGAAGTGGTTCGATTCCACCTTTCCAGCGATTTTTTGAAAAAATATTTAATTTTTTCAAACTTTATTTATTAATGTTTTTCTCATTATTTCTATCATATTTTTCATAAAGAAATAAAAATATTTCATATTTCATATAATTTTATATGAAAAATTAGAATTTCAATTGAACATCAATAACTTTTACGGTCTCGATTTTAACTTTACTCTATAAGCGTTGCAATTCTATCAAATCGTTTCATAAAAAGTTAACAATTATTATTTTCTTTACTTTATATTATATATTATCGATTCTCAGATTATTGGTTACATCTTTCTCCTCCTATCTTTTCTTTTCTACCAACAATAGTGATTGTTAATATAATATGATACATGTATTTACTTAAAAATTTCAGAAAATTAGAATTTTTACTCGATAAAGAAATTGGAAAAGTGTTGGCAGTTTTAGTAGAAAAATTCTTATTTGAAAATTGCTGGGATGATCCTCGGTGGTCCGGGGTGCAGGCTTCAAACCTGTAGTCGGTTGACACCGAAGTGGTTCGATTCCACCTTTCCAGCGATTTTTTGAAAAAATATTTAATTTTTTCAAACTTTATTTATTAATGTTTTTCTCATTATTTCTATCATTTTTTCATAAAGAAATAAAAATATTTCATATTTCATATAATTTTATATGAAAAATTAGAATTTCAATTGAACATCAATAACTTTTACGGTCTCGATTTTAACTTTACTCTATAAGCGTTGCAATTCTATCAAATCGTTTCATAAAAAGTTAACAATTATTATTTTCTTTACTTTATATTATATATTATCGATTCTCAGATTATTGGTTACATCTTTCTCCTCCTATCTTTTCTTTTCTACCAACAATAGTGATTTAATATAATATGATACATGTATTTACTTAAAATTTCAGAAAATTAGAATTTTTACTCGATAAAGAAATTGGAAAAGTGTTGGCAGTTTTAGTAGAAAAATTCTTATTTGAAAATTGCTGGGATGATCCTCGGTGGTCCGGGGTGCAGGCTTCAAACCTGTAGTCGGTTGACACCGAAGTGGTTCGATTCCACCTTTCCAGCGATTTTTTGAAAAAATATTTAATTTTTTCAAACTTTATTTATTAATGTTTTTCTCATTATTTCTATCATATTTTTCATAAAGAAATAAAATATTTCATATTTCATATAATTTTATATGAAAAATTAGAATTTCAATTGAACATCAATAACTTTTTACGGTCTCGATTTTAACTTTACTCTATAAGCGTTGCAATTCTATCAAATCGTTTCATAAAAAGTTAACAATTATTATTTTCTTTACTTTATATTATATATTATCGATTCTCAGATTATTGGTTACATCTTTCTCCTCCTATCTTTTCTTTTCTACCAACAATAGTGATTGTTAATATAATATGATACATGTATTTACTTAAAATTTCAGAAAATTAGAATTTTTACTCGATAAAGAAATTGGAAAAGTGTTGGCAGTTTTAGTAGAAAAATTCTTATTTGAAAATTGCTGGGATGATCCTCGGTGGTCCGGGGTGCAGGCTTCAAACCTGTAGTCGGTTGACACCGAAGTGGTTCGATTCCACCTTTCCAGCGATTTTTTGAAAAAATATTTAATTTTTTCAAACTTTATTTATTAATGTTTTTCTCATTATTTCTATCATATTTTTCATAAAGAAATAAAAATATTTCATATTTCATATAATTTTATATGAAAAATTAGAATTTCAATTGAACATCAATAACTTTTACGGTCTCGATTTTAACTTTACTCTATAAGCGTTGCAATTCTATCAAATCGTTTCATAAAAAGTTAACAATTATTATTTTCTTTACTTATATTATATATTATCGATTCTCAGATTATTGGTTACATCTTTCTCCTCCTATCTTTTCTTTTCTACCAACAATAGTGATTGTTAATATAATATGATACATGTATTTACTTAAAATTTCAGAAAATTAGAATTTTTACTCGATAAAGAAATTGGAAAAGTGTTGGCAGTTTTAGTAGAAAAATTCTTATTTGAAAATTGCTGGGATGATCCTCGGTGGTCCGGGGTGCAGGCTTCAAAACCTGTAGTCGGTTGACACCGAAGTGGTTCGATTCCACCTTTCCAGCGATTTTTTGAAAAAATATTTAATTTTTTCAAACTTTATTTATTAATGTTTTTCTCATTATTTCTATCATATTTTTCATAAAGAAATAAAAATATTTCATATTTCATATAATTTTATATGAAAAATTAGAATTTCAATTGAACATCAATAACTTTTACGGTCTCGATTTTAACTTTACTCTATAAGCGTTGCAATTCTATCAAATCGTTTCATAAAAAGTTAACAATTATTATTTTCTTTACTTTATATTATATATTATCGATTCTCAGATTATTGGTTACATCTTTCTCCTCCTATCTTTTCTTTTCTACCAACAATAGTGATTGTTAATATAATATGATACATGTATTTACTTAAAATTTCAGAAAATTAGAATTTTTACTCGATAAAGAAATTGGAAAAGTGTTGGCAGTTTTAGTAGAAAAATTCTTATTTGAAAATTGCTGGGATGATCCTCGGTGGTCCGGGGTGCAGGCTTCAAACCTGTAGTCGGTTGACACCGAAGTGGTTCGATTCCACCTTTCCAGCGATTTTTTGAAAAAATATTTAATTTTTTCAAACTTTATTTATTAATGTTTTTCTCATTATTTCTATCATATTTTTCATAAAGAAAAAAATATTTCATATTTCATATAATTTTATATGAAAAATTAGAATTTCAATTGAACATCAATAACTTTTACGGTCTCGATTTTAACTTTACTCTATAAGCGTTGCAATTCTATCAAATCGTTTCATAAAAAGTTAACAATTATTATTTTCTTTACTTTATATTATATATTATCGATTCTCAGATTATTGGTTACATCTTTCTCCTCCTATCTTTTCTTTTCTACCAACAATAGTGATTGTTAATATAATATGATACATGTATTTACTTAAAATTTCAGAAAATTAGAATTTTTACTCGATAAAGAAATTGGAAAAGTGTTGGCAGTTTTAGTAGAAAAATTCTTATTTGAAAATTGCTGGGATGATCCTCGGTGGTCCGGGGTGCAGGCTTCAAACCTGTAGTCGGTTGACACCGAAGTGGTTCGATTCCACCTTTCCAGCGATTTTTTGAAAAATATTTAATTTTTTCAAACTTTATTTATTAATGTTTTTTCATTATTTCTATCATATTTTTCATAAAGAAATAAAAATATTTCATATTTCATATAATTTTATATGAAAAATTAGAATTTCAATTGAACATCAATAACTTTTACGGTCTCGATTTTAACTTTACTCTATAAGCGTTGCAATTCTATCAAATCGTTTCATAAAAAGTTAACAATTATTATTTTCTTTACTTTATATTATATATTATCGATTCTCAGATTATTGGTTACATCTTTCTCCTCCTATCTTTTCTTTTCTACCAACAATAGTGATTGTTAATATAATATGATACATGTATTTACTTAAAATTTCAGAAAATTAGAATTTTTACTCGATAAAGAAATTGGAAAAGTGTTGGCAGTTTTAGTAGAAAAATTCTTATTTGAAAATTGCTGGGATGATCCTCGGTGGTCCGGGGTGCAGGCTTCAAACCTGTAGTCGGTTGACACCGAAGTGGTTCGATTCCACCTTTCCAGCGATTTTTTGAAAAATATTTAATTTTTTCAAACTTTATTTATTAATGTTTTTCTCATTATTTCTATCATATTTTTCATAAAGAAATAAAAATATTTCATATTTCATATAATTTTATATGAAAAATTAGAATTTCAATTGAACATCAATAACTTTTACGGTCTCGATTTTAACTTTACTCTATAAGCGTTGCAATTCTATCAAATCGTTTCATAAAAAGTTAACAATTATTATTTTCTTTACTTTATATTATATATTATCGATTCTCAGATTATTGGTTACATCTTTCTCCTCCTATCTTTTCTTTTCTACCAACAATAGTGATTGTTAATATAATATGATACATGTATTTACTTAAAATTTCAGAAAATTAGAATTTTTACTCGATAAAGAAATTGGAAAAGTGTTGGCAGTTTTAGTAGAAAAATTCTTATTTGAAAATTGCTGGGATGATCCTCGGTGGTCCGGGGTGCAGGCTTCAAACCTGTAGTCGGTTGACACCGAAGTGGTTCGATTCCACCTTTCCAGCGATTTTTTGAAAAAATATTTAATTTTTTCAAACTTTATTTATTAATGTTTTTCTCATTATTTCTATCATATTTTTCATAAAGAAATAAAAATATTTCATATTTCATATAATTTTATATGAAAAATTAGAATTTCAATTGAACATCAATAACTTTTACGGTCTCGATTTTAACTTTACTCTATAAGCGTTGCAATTCTATCAAATCGTTTCATAAAAAGTTAACAATTATTATTTTCTTTACTTTATATTATATATTATCGATTCTCAGATTATTGGTTACATCTTTCTCCTCCTATCTTTTCTTTCTACCAACAATAGTGATTGTTAATATAATATGATACATGTATTTACTTAAAATTTCAGAAAATTAGAATTTTTACTCGATAAAGAAATTGGAAAAGTGTTGGCAGTTTTAGTAGAAAAATTCTTATTTGAAAATTGCTGGGATGATCCTCGGTGGTCCGGGGTGCAGGCTTCAAACCTGTAGTCGGTTGACACCGAAGTGGTTCGATTCCACCTTTCCAGCGATTTTTTGAAAAAAATATTTAATTTTTTCAAACTTTATTTATTAATGTTTTTCTCATTATTTCTATCATATTTTTCATAAAGAAATAAAAATATTTCATATTTCATATAATTTTATATGAAAAATTAGAATTTCAATTGAACATCAATAACTTTTACGGTCTCGATTTTAACTTTACTCTATAAGCGTTGCAATTCTATCAAATCGTTTCATAAAAAGTTAACAATTATTATTTTCTTTACTTTATATTATATATTATCGATTCTCAGATTATTGGTTACATCTTTCTCCTCCTATCTTTTCTTTTCTACCAACAATAGTGATTGTTAATATAATATGATACATGTATTTACTTAAAATTTCAGAAAATTAGAATTTTTACTCGATAAAGAAATTGGAAAAGTGTTGGCAGTTTTAGTAGAAAAATTCTTATTTGAAAATTGCTGGGATGATCCTCGGTGGTCCGGGTGCAGGCTTCAAACCTGTAGTCGGTTGACACCGAAGTGGTTCGATTCCACCTTTCCAGCGATTTTTTGAAAAAATATTTAATTTTTTCAAACTTTATTTATTAATGTTTTTCTCATTATTTCTATCATATTTTTCATAAAGAAATAAAAATATTTCATATTTCATATAATTTTATATGAAAAATTAGAATTTCAATTGAACATCAATAACTTTTACGGTCTCGATTTTAACTTTACTCTATAAGCGTTGCAATTCTATCAAATCGTTTCATAAAAAGTTAACAATTATTATTTTCTTTACTTTATATTATATATTATCGATTCTCAGATTATTGGTTACATCTTTCTCCTCCTATCTTTTCTTTTCTACCAACAATAGTGATTGTTAATATAATATGATACATGTATTTACTTAAAATTTCAGAAAATTAGAATTTTTACTCGATAAAGAAATTTGGAAAAGTGTTGGCAGTTTTAGTAGAAAAATTCTTATTTGAAAATTGCTGGGATGATCCTCGGTGGTCCGGGGTGCAGGCTTCAAACCTGTAGTCGGTTGACACCGAAGTGGTTCGATTCCACCTTTCCAGCGATTTTTTGAAAAAATATTTAATTTTTTCAAACTTTATTTATTAATGTTTTTCTCATTATTTCTATCATATTTTTCATAAAGAAATAAAAATATTTCATATTTCATATAATTTTATATGAAAAATTAGAATTTCAATTGAACATCAATAACTTTTACGGTCTCGATTTTAACTTTACTCTATAAGCGTTGCAATTCTATCAAATCGTTTCATAAAAAGTTAACAATTATTATTTTCTTTACTTTATATTATATATTATCGATTCTCAGATTATTGGTTACATCTTTCTCCTCCTATCTTTTCTTTTCTACCAACAATAGTGATTGTTAATATAATATGATACATGTATTTACTTAAAATTTCAGAAAATTAGAATTTTTACTCGATAAAGAAATTGGAAAAGTGTTGGCAGTTTTAGTAGAAAAATTCTTATTTGAAAATTGCTGGGATGATCCTCGGTGGTCCGGGGTGCAGGCTTCAAACCTGTAGTCGGTTGACACCGAAGTGGTTCGATTCCACCTTTCCAGCGATTTTTTGAAAAAATATTTAATTTTTTCAAACTTTATTTATTAATGTTTTTCTCATTATTTCTATCATATTTTTCATAAAGAAATAAAAATATTTCATATTTCATATAATTTTATATGAAAAATTAGAATTTCAATTGAACATCAATAACTTTTACGGTCTCGATTTTAACTTTACTCTATAAGCGTTGCAATTCTATCAAATCGTTTCATAAAAAGTTAACAATTATTATTTTCTTTACTTTATATTATATATTATCGATTCTCAGATTATTGGTTACATCTTTCTCCTCCTATCTTTTCTTTTCTACCAACAATAGTGATTGTTAATATAATATATACATGTATTTACTTAAATTTCAGAAAATTAGAATTTTTACTCGATAAAGAAAATTGAAAAG
>JACMZG010000451.1:0-18151 GCA_018340805.1 Microvelia longipes | reverse complement strand
CGAATTTCCATCAACGAATTGAAGAAGCCAATCGCGCAGATTGGTCAATCTATTTCTAAAAGGATTCAGCAATAGAAACAGTGTATTTCATGCCTTTTAGACAGTTAACAGAAACACACGACAGCAAAACCTTGGTTTTATCTACTTCAAAGAAATCGTTTCAGACATATTACATTAACGTTGTACCTTTATGTGATTTTACTGTGGCTTCTCGATACGAAATCCAGTTATTAAATAAGTGATTTTCATGCTTATTTTGAATCGCCCCAATTTTAAACGCCTAAAAATACGCTCTACAACAAATAACATATAGAGAAATAAGCCGATTTCCATCAAAGAAGTTAGAAGCCATCGGCCCAGATATTGGTTGTCAATCTATTTTCCCTAACAGCTTCAAGCAATAGAACAGTGCTTATTTCAATGCATCTTTTAGCAGTGGGAAAACACGAGAAAAATTTTGGTGTTTCTACTTTAGATTCGTTCCAGACATATTACAAAAGTTGTACTTTGTGTGACTGACTGTGGTTCTCTGATCGAAATCCAGTTAATTAAAATAGTGATTTTCAATGCTTATTTTGATCTTTTAAGCGCCTAAATACGCTTTAAACAATAACATTAGAGAAAATAAGCGATTCCATCAAGAATGTAGAATGCCACGGCAGATTTGTTTCAATCTATTTTCCTAACAAATATTCAGCAATAGAACAGTGTTTATTTCATGCATTTTAGACAGTGGAAAACACGAGAAAACTTTGGTTTTCTACTTTAGATTCGTTCCAGACATATTACATAAGTTGTACTTTGTGTGATTTACTGTGGTTCTCTGATCGAAATCCAGTTATTAAAATAGTGATTTTCATGCTTATTTTGATCGTTTTAAGCGCTTAAATACGCTTTAAACAAATAACATTAGAGAAATAAGCGATTTTCCATCAAGAATTGTAGATGCCATCGGCAGATTTGTTTCAAATCTATTTCCTAACAATATTCAGCAATAAACAGTGTTATTTCATGCATTTTAGACGTGGAAAACACGAGAAAACTTTGGTTTTCTACTTTAGATTCGTTCCAGACATATTGCATAAGTTGTACTTTGTGTGATTTACTGTGGTTCTCTGATCGAAATCCAGTTATTAAAATAGTGATTTTCATGCTTATTTTGATCGTTTTTAAGCGCTTAAATACGCTTTAAACAATAACATTAGAGAAATAAGCGATTTCCATCAAGAATTGTAGATGCCATCGGCAGATTTGTTTTCCCATATCAATCTATTTTCCTAACAATATTTCTAGCAATAGAACAGTGTTATTTCATGCATTTTAGACGTGGAAAACACGAAACCTTTGGTTTTCTACTTTAGATCGTTCCAGACATATTACATAAGTTGTACTTTGTGTGATTTTACTGTGGTTCTCTGATCGAAATCCAGTTATTAAAATAGTGATTTTCATGCTTATTTTGATCGTTTTAGCGCTTAATACGCTTTTAAACAATAACATTAGAGAAATAAGCGATTTCCATCAAGATTGTAGATGCCATCGGCAGATTTGTTTCAATTTTCCTAAACATATTCAGCAAATATAACAGTGTTATATTTGCATTTTACGTGGGAAACAATTTGTTTACTAATTTCTATTCAGCAATAGAACAGTGTTAATTTCATGCATTTAGACGTGGAAAACCGAGAAAACTTTGGTTTCTACTTTAGATTCGTTCCCAGACATATTGCATAATTGTTACTTTGTGTGATTTACTGTGGTTCTCTGATCGAAATCCAGTTATTAAAATAGTGATTTTCATGCTTATTTTGATCGTTTTAAACGCTTAAATACGCTTTAAACAATAACATTAGAGAAATAAGCGATTTCCATCAAGAATTGTAGATGCCATCGGCAGATTTGTTTCAATCTATTTCCTAACAATATTCAGCAATAGAACAGTGTTATTTCATGCATTTTAGACGTGGGAAAACACGAGAAAACCTTTGGTTTTCTACTTTAGAGATTCGTTCCAGACATATTAACATAAGTTGTACTTTGTGTGATTTACTGTGGTTCTCTGATCGAAATCCAGTTATTAAAATATGATTTTCATGCTTATTTTGATCGTTTTAAACGCTTAAATACGCTTTAAACAATAACATTAGAGAAATAAGCGATTTCCATCAAGAATTGTAGAAGCCATCGGCAGATTTTGTTTCAATCTATTTCCTAACAATGTTCAGCAATAGAACAGTGTTAATTTCATGCATTTTAGACGTGGAAAACACGAGAAAACTTTGGTTTTCTACTTTAGATTCGTTCAGACATATTCATAAGTTGTACTTTGTGTGATTTACTGTGGTTTCTCTGATCGAAATCCAGTTATTAAAATAGTGATTTTTCATGCTTATTTTGATCATTTTAAACGCTTAAATACGCTTTAAACAATAACATTAGAGAAATAAAGCGATTTCCATCAAGAATTGTAGATGCCATCGGCAGATTTGTTTCAATCTATTTCCTAACAATATTCAGCAATAGAACAGTGTTATTTCATGCATTTTAGACGTGGGAAACACGAGAAAACTTTGGTTTTCTACTTTAGATTCGTTCCAGACATATGCATAAGTTGTACTTTGTGTGATTTACTGTGGTTCTCTGATCGAAATCCAGTTATTAAAATAGTGATTTTCATGCTTATTTTGATCATTTTAAGCGCTTAAATACGCTTTAAACAATAACATTAGAGAAATAAGCGATTTCCATCAAGAATTGAAGATGCCATCGGCAGATTTGTTTCAATCTATTTCCTAACAATATTCAGCAATAGAACAGTGTTATTTCATGCATTTTAGACGTGGGAAACACGAGAAAACTTGGTTTTCTACTTTAGATTCGTTCCAGACATATTGCATAAGTTGTACTTGTGTGATTTACTGTGGTTCTCTGATCGAAATCCAGTTATTAAAATAGTGATTTTCATGCTTATTTTGATCGTTTTAAACGCTTAAATACGCTTTAAACAATAACATTAGAGAAATAAGCGATTTCCATCAAGAATTGTAGATGCCATCGGCAGATTTGTTTCAATCTATTTTCCCGTCTATCAAGAACATTTTAGTTTTCATGCATTTTAGAGTGGAAAACACGAGAAACTTTGGTTTTCTACTTTAGATTCGTTCCAGACATATTGCATAAGTTGTACTTTGTGTGATTTACTGTGGTTCTCTGATCGAAATCCAGTTATTAAAATAGTGATTTTCATGCTTATTTTGATCATTTTAAAGCGCTTAAATACGCTTTAAACAATAACATTAGAGAAATAAGCGATTTCCATCAAGAATTGTAGAAGCCATCGGCAGATTTGCAGCAATTAGATTTCAGCAATAGAACAGTGTTATTTCATGCATTTTAGAAAACACGAGAAAACTTTGGTTTTCTACTTTAGATTCGTTCCAGACATATTGCATAAGTTGTACTTTGTGTGATTTACTGTGGTTCTCTGATCGAAATCCAGTTATTAAAATAGTGTATTTTCATGCTTATTTTGATCATTTTAAAGCGCTTAAATACGCTTTAAACAATAACATTAGAGAAATAAGCGATTTCCATCAAGAATTGTAGATGCCATCGGCAGATTTGTTTCAATCTATTTCCTAACAATATTCAGCAATAGAACAGTGTTATTTCATGCATTTTAGACGTGGAAAACACGAGAAAACTTTGGTTTTCTACTTTAGATTTCGTTCCAGACATATTGCATAAGTTGTACTTTGTGTGATTTACTGTGGTTCTCTGATCGAAATCCAGTTATTAAAATAGTGATTTTCATGCTTATTTTGATCATTTAAGCGCTTAAATACGCTTTAAACAATAACATTAGAGAAATAAGCGATTTCCATCAAGAATTGTAGAAGCCATCGGCAGATTTGTTTCAATCTATTTCCTAACATTCAGCAATAACTATTTCATGCATTTAGACTAGAACATTTTCACGAGAAAATTTTTACTTTAGATTCGTTCCAGACATATTGCATAAGTTGTACTTTGTGTGATTTACTGTGGTTCTCTGATCGAAATCCAGTTATTAAAATAGTGATTTTCATGCTTATTTTGATCATTTTAAGCGCTTAAATACGCTTTAAACAATAACATTAGAGAAATAAGCGATTTCCATCAAGAATTGTAGATGCCATCGGGCAGTTTCTCAATCTATTTCCTAACAATATTCAGCAATAGAACAGTGTTATTTCATGCATTTTAGCGTGGGAAAACACGAGAAAACTTGGTTTTCTACTTTAGATTCGTTCCAGACATATTGCATAAGTTGTACTTTGTGTGATTTACTGTGGTTCTCTGATCGAAATCCAGTTATTAAAATAGTGATTTTCATGCTTATTTTGATCATTTTAAGCAAATACGCTTTAAACAATAACATTAGAGAAAAAAGCGATTTCCATCAAGAATTGTAGATGCCATCGGCAGATTTGTTTCAATCTATTTTCCTAACAATATTCAGCAATAGAACAGTGTTATTTCATGCATTTTAGACGTGGAAAACACGAGAAAACTTTGGTTTTCTACTTTAGATTCGTTCCAGACATATTACATAGTTGTACTTTGTGTGATTTACTGTGGTTCTCTGATCGAAATCCAGTTATTAAAATAGTGATTTTCATGCTTATTTTGATCGTTTTAAGCGCTTAAATACGCTTTAAACAATAACATTAGAGAAATAAGCGATTTCCATCAAGAATTGTAGAAGATGCCATCGGCAGATTTGTTTCAATCTATTTCCTAACAGCAATAGAACAGTGTTATTTCATGCATTTTAGACGTGGAAAACACGAGAAACTTTGGTTTTCTACTTTAGATTCGTTCCAGACATATTGCATAAGTTGTACTTTTGTGATTTACTGTGGTTCTCTGATCGAAATCCAGTTATTAAAATAGTGATTTTCATGCTTATTTTGATCATTTTAAACGCTTAAATACGCTTTAAACAATAACATTAGAGAAATAAGCGATTTCCATCAAGAATTGTAGAAGCCATCGGCAGATTTGTTTCAATCTATTTCCTAACATGTTCAGCAATAGAACAGTGTTATTTCATGCATTTTAGCGTGGAAACACGAGAAAACTTTGGTTTTCTACTTTAGATTCGTTCCAGACATATTGCATAAGTTGTACTTTGTGTGATTTTTGTGGTTCTCTGATCGAAATCCAGTTATTAAAATAGTGATTTTCATGCTTATTTTGATTTTAAACGCTTAAATACGCTTTAAACAACAAGAGAAATAAGCGATTTCCATCAAGAATTGTAGAAGCCATCGGCAGATTTGTTTCAATCTATTTCCTAACATGTTCAGCAATAGAACAGTGTTATTTCATGCATTTTAGACGGGAAACACGAGAAAACTTTGGTTTTCTACTTTAGATTCGTTCCAGACATATTGCATAAGTTGTACTTTGTGTGATTTACTGTGGTTCTCTGATCGAAATCCAGTTATTAAAATAGTGATTTTCATGCTTATTTTGATCATTTTAAGCGCTTAAATACGCTTTAAACAATAACATTAGAGAAATAAGCGATTTCCATCAAGAATTGTAGAGCCATCGGCAGATTTGTTTCAATCTATTTCCTAACATGTTCAGCAATAGAACAGTGTTATTTCATGCATTTTAGCGTGGGAAACACGAGAAAACTTTTGGTTTTCTACTTTAGATTCGTTCCAGACATATTGCATAAGTTGTACTTTGTGTGATTTACTGTGGTTCTCTGATCGAAATCCAGTTATTAAAATAGTGATTTTCATGCTTATTTTGATCATTTTAAGCGCTTAAATACGCTTTAAACAATAACATTAGAGAAATAAGCGATTTCCATCAAGAATTGTAGAAGCCATCGGCAGATTTGTCAGCTATTTCATTAGAACAGTGTGTTTCATGCATTTTCCGAGAAAACTTTGGTTTTCTACTTTAGATTCGTTCCAGACATATTGCATAAGTTGTACTTTGTGTGATTTACTGTGGTTCTCTGATCGAAATCCAGTTATTAAAATAGTGATTTTCATGCTTATTTTGATCATTTTAAACTTAAATACGCTTTAAACAATAACATTAGAGAAATAAGCGATTTCCATCAAGAATTGTAGAAGCCATCGGCAGATTTGTTTCAATCTATTTCCTAACATGTTCAGCAATAGAACAGTGTTATTTCATGCATTTTAGCGTGGAAAACACGAGAAAACTTTGGTTTTCTACTTTAGATTCGTTCCAGACATATTGCATAAGTTGTACTTTGTGTGATTTACTGTGGTTCTCTGATCGAAATCCAGTTATTAAAATAGTGATTTTCATGCTTATTTTGATCATTTTAAGCGCTTAAATACGCTTTAAACAATAACATTAGAGAAATAAGCGATTTCCATCAAGAATTGTAGAAGCCATCGGCAGATTTGTTTCAATCTATTTCCTAACAATGTTCAGCAATAGAACAGTGTTATTTCATGCATTTTAGCGTGGGAAACACGAGAAAACTTTGGTTTTCTACTTTAGATTCGTTCCAGACATATTGCATAAGTTGTACTTTGTGTGATTTACTGTGGTTCTGATCGAAATCCAGTTATTAAAATAGTGATTTTCATGCTTATTTTTCATTTTAAGCGCTTAAATACGCTTTAAACAATAACATTAGAGAAATAAGCGATTTCCATCAAGAATTGTAGAGCCATCGGCAGATTTGTTTCAATCTATTTCCTAACAATGTTCAGCAATAGAACAGTGTTATTTCATGCATTTTAGACGTGGGAAAACACGAGAAAACTTTGGTTTTCTACTTTAGATTCGTTCCAGACATATTGCATAAGTTGTACTTTGTGTGATTTACTGTGGTTCTCTGATCGAAATCCAGTTATTAAAATAGTGATTTTCATGCTTATTTTGATCATTTTAAGCGCTTAAATACGCTTTAAACAATAACATTAGAGAAATAAGCGATTTCCATCAAGAATTGTAGAAGCCATCGGCAGATTTGTTTCAATCTATTTCCTAACAATGTTCAGCAATAGAACAGTGTTATTTCATGCATTTTAGACGTGGAAACACGAGAAAACTTTGGTTTTCTACTTTAGATTCGTTCCAGACATATTGCATAAGTTGTACTTTGTGTGATTTACTGTGGTTCTCTGATCGAAATCCAGTTATTAAAATAGTGATTTTCATGCTTATTTTGATCATTTAAGCGCTTAAATACGCTTTAAACAATAACATTAGAGAAATAAGCGATTTCCATCAAGAATTGTAGAAGCCATCGGCAGATTTGTTTCAATCTATTTCCTAACAATGTTCAGCAATAGAACAGTGTTATTTCATGCATTTTAGACGTGGGAAAACACGAGAAAACTTTGGTTTTCTACTTTAGATTCGTTCCAGACATATTGCATAAGTTGTACTTTGTGTGATTTACTGTGGTTCTCTGATCGAAATCCAGTTATTAAAATAGTGATTTTCATGCTTATTTTGATCATTTTAAGCGCTTAAATACGCTTTAAACAATAACATTAGAGAAATAAGCGATTTCCATCAAGAATTGTAGAAGCCATCGGCAGATTTGTTTCAATCTATTTCCTAACAATGTTCAGCAATAGAACAGTGTTATTTCATGCATTTTAGACGTGGAAAACACGAGAAAACTTGGTTTTCTACTTTAGATTCGTTCCAGACATATTGCATAAGTTGTACTTTGTGTGATTTACTGTGGTTCTCTGATCGAAATCCAGTTATTAAAATAGTGATTTCATGCTTATTTTGATCATTTTAAGCGCTTAAATACGCTTTAAACAATAACATTAGAGAAATAAGCGATTTCCATCAAGAATTGTAGAAGCCATCGGCAGATTTGTTTCAATCTATTTCCTAACAATGTTCAGCAATAGAACAGTGTTATTTCATGCATTTTAGAGTGGGAAACACGAGAAAACTTTGGTTTTCTACTTTAGATTCGTTCCAGACATATTGCATAAGTTGTACTTTGTGTGATTTACTGTGGTTCTCTGATCGAAATCCAGTTATTAAAATAGTGATTTTCATGCTTATTTTGATCATTTTAAGCTTAAATACGCTTTAAACAATAACATTAGAGAAATAAGCGATTTCCATCAAGAATTGTAGAGCCATCGGCAGATTTGTTTCAATCTATTTCCTAACATGTTCAGCAATAACAGTGTTATTTCATGCATTTTAGACGTGGGAAACACGAGAAAACTTGGTTTTCTACTTTAGATTCGTTCCAGACATATTGCATAAGTTGTACTTTGTGTGATTTACTGTGGTTCTCTGATCGAAATCCAGTTATTAAAATAGTGATTTTCATGCTTATTTTGATCATTTTAAGCGCTTAAATACGCTTTAAACAATAACATTAGAGAAATAAGCGATTTCCATCAAGAATTGTAGAAGCCATCGGCAGATTTGTTTCAATCTATTTCCTAACAATGTTCAGCAATAGAACAGTGTTATTTCATGCATTTTAGACGTGGGAAACACGAGAAAACTTTGGTTTTCTACTTTAGATTCGTTCCAGACATATTGCATAAGTTGTACTTTGTGTGATTTACTGTGGTTCTCTGATCGAAATCCAGTTATTAAAATAGTGATTTTCATGCTTATTTTGATCATTTTAAGCGCTTAAATACGCTTTAAACAATAACATTAGAGAAATAAGCGATTTCCATCAAGAATTGTAGAGCCATCGGCAGATTTGTTTCAATCTATTTCCTAACAATGTTCAGCAATAGAACAGTGTTATTTCATGCATTTTAGACGTGGAAACACGAGAAAACTTGGTTTTCTACTTTAGATTCGTTCCAGACATATTGCATAAGTTGTACTTTGTGTGATTTACTGTGGTTCTCTGATCGAAATCCAGTTATTAAAATAGTGATTTTCATGCTTATTTTGATCATTTTAAGCGCTTAAATACGCTTTAAACATAACATTAGAGAAATAAGCGATTTCCATCAAGAATTGTAGAAGCCATCGGCAGATTTGTTTCAATCTATTTCCTAACATGTTCAGCAATAGAACAGTGTTATTTCATGCATTTTAGCGTGGAAAACACGAGAAAACTTTGGTTTTCTACTTTAGATTCGTTCCAGACATATTGCATAAGTTGTACTTTGTGTGATTTACTGTGGTTCTCTGATCGAAATCCAGTTATTAAAATAGTGATTTTCATGCTTATTTTGATCATTTTAAGCGCTTAAATACGCTTTAAACAATAACATTAGAGAAATAAGCGATTTCCATCAAGAATTGTAGAAGCCATCGGCAGATTTGTTTCAATCTATTTCCTAACATGTTCAGCAATAGAACAGTGTTATTTCATGCATTTTAGACGTGGAAACACGAGAAAACTTTGGTTTTCTACTTTAGATTCGTTCCAGACATATTGCATAAGTTGTACTTTGTGTGATTTACTGTGGTTCTCTGATCGAAATCCAGTTATTAAAATAGTGATTTTCATGCTTATTTTGATCATTTTAAGCGCTTAAATACGCTTTAAACAATAACATTAGAGAAATAAGCGATTTCCATCAAGAATTGTAGAAGCCATCGGCAGATTTGTTTCAATCTATTTCCTAACAATGTTCAGCAATAGAACAGTGTTATTTCATGCATTTTAGACGTGGAAAACACGAGAAAACTTTGGTTTTCTACTTTAGATTCGTTCCAGACATATTGCATAAGTTGTACTTTGTGTGATTTACTGTGGTTCTCTGATCGAAATCCAGTTATTAAAATAGTGATTTTCATGCTTATTTTGATCATTTTAAGCGCTTAAATACGCTTTAAACAATAACATTAGAGAAATAAGCGATTTCCATCAAGAATTGTAGAGCCATCGGCAGATTGTTTCAATCTATTTCCTAACATGTTCAGCAATAGAACAGTGTTATTTCATGCATTTTAGACGTGGAAAACACGAGAAAACTTTGGTTTTCTACTTTAGATTCGTTCCAGACATATTGCATAAGTTGTACTTTGTGTGATTTACTGTGGTTCTCTGATCGAAATCCAGTTATTAAAATAGTGATTTTCATGCTTATTTTGATCATTTTAAGCGCTTAAATACGCTTTAAACAATAACATTAGAGAAATAAGCGATTTCCATCAAGAATTGTAGAGCCATCGGCAGATTTGTTTCAATCTATTTCCTAACAATGTTCAGCAATAGAACAGTGTTATTTCATGCATTTTAGACGTGGGAAACACGAGAAAACTTTGGTTTTCTACTTTAGATTCGTTCCAGACATATTGCATAAGTTGTACTTTGTGTGATTTACTGTGGTTCTCTGATCGAAATCCAGTTATTAAAATAGTGATTTTCATGCTTATTTTGATCATTTTAAGCGCTTAAATACGCTTTAAACAATAACATTAGAGAAATAAGCGATTTCCATCAAGAATTGTAGAGCCATCGGCAGATTTGTTTCAATCTATTTCCTAACAATGTTCAGCAATAGAACAGTGTTATTTCATGCATTTTAGACGTGGAAACACGAGAAAACTTTGGTTTTCTACTTTAGATTCGTTCCAGACATATTGCATAAGTTGTACTTTGTGTGATTTACTGTGGTTCTCTGATCGAAATCCAGTTATTAAATAGTGATTTTCATGCTTATTTTGATCATTTTAAGCGCTTAAATACGCTTTAAACAATAACATTAGAGAAATAAGCGATTTCCATCAAGAATTGTAGAAGCCATCGGCAGATTTGTTTCAATCTATTTCCTAACATATTCAGCAATAGAACAGTGTTATTTCATGCATTTTAGACGTGGAAACACGAGAAAACTTTGGTTTTCTACTTTAGATTCGTTCCAGACATATTGCATAAGTTGTACTTTGTGTGATTTACTGTGGTTCTCTGATCGAAATCCAGTTATTAAAATAGTGATTTTCATGCTTATTTTGATCATTTTAAGCTTAAATACGCTTTAAACAATAACATTAGAGAAATAAGCGATTTCCATCAAGAATTGTAGAAGCCATCGGCAGATTTGTTTCAATCTATTTCCTAACAATGTTCAGCAATAGAACAGTGTTATTTCATGCATTTTAGACGTGGAAACACGAGAAAACTTTGGTTTTCTACTTTAGATTCGTTCCAGACATATTGCATAAGTTGTACTTTGTGTGATTTACTGTGGTTCTCTGATCGAAATCAGTTATTAAAATAGTGATTTTCATGCTTATTTTGATCATTTTAAGCGCTTAAATACGCTTTAAACAATAACATTAGAGAAATAAGCGATTTCCATCAAGAATTGTAGAGCCATCGGCAGATTTGTTTCAATCTATTTCCTAACATGTTCAGCAATAGAACAGTGTTATTTCATGCATTTTAGACGTGGAAAACACGAGAAAACTTTGGTTTTCTACTTTAGATTCGTTCCAGACATATTGCATAAGTTGTACTTTGTGTGATTTACTGTGGTTCTCTGATCGAAATCCAGTTATTAAAATAGTGATTTTCATGCTTATTTTGATCATTTTAAGCGCTTAATACGCTTTAAACAATAACATTAGAGAAATAAGCGATTTCCATCAAGAATTGTAGAGCCATCGGCAGATTTGTTTCAATCTATTTCCTAACAATTCAGCAATAGAACAGTGTTATTTCATGCATTTTAGACGTGGAAAACACGAGAAAACTTTGGTTTTCTACTTTAGATTCGTTCCAGACATATTGCATAAGTTGTACTTTGTGTGATTTACTGTGGTTCTCTGATCGAAATCCAGTTATTAAAATAGTGATTTCATGCTTATTTTGATCATTTTAAGCGCTTAAATACGCTTTAAACAATAACATTAGAGAAATAAGCGATTTCCATCAAGAATTGTAGAAGCCATCGGCAGATTTGTTTCAATCTATTTCCTAACAATGTTCAGCAATAGAACAGTGTTATTTCATGCATTTTAGACGTGGAAAACACGAGAAAACTTTGGTTTTCTTTAGATTCGTTCCAGACATATTGCATAAGTTGTACTTTGTGTGATTTACTGTGGTTCTCTGATCGAAATCCAGTTATTAAAATAGTGATTTTCATGCTATTTTGATCATTTTAAGCGCTTAAATACGCTTTAAACAATAACATTAGAGAAATAAGCGATTTCCATCAAGAATTGTAAGCCATCGGCAGATTTGTTTCAATCTATTTCCTAACAATATTCAGCAATAACAGTGTTATTTCATGCATTTTAGACGTGGAAAACACGAGAAAACTTTGGTTTTCTACTTTAGATTCGTTCCAGACATATTGCATAAGTTGTACTTGTGTGATTTACTGTGGTTCTCTGATCGAATCCAGTTATTAATAGTGATTTTCATGCTTATTTTGATCATTTTAAGCGCTTAAATACGCTTTAAACAATAACATTAGAGAAATAAGCGATTTCCATCAAGAATTGTAGATGCCATCGGCAGATTTGTTTCAATCTATTTCCTAACAATATTCAGCAATAGAACAGTGTTATTTCATGCATTTTAGACGTGGAAACACGAGAAAACTTTGGTTTTCTACTTTAGATTCGTTCCAGACATATTGCATAAGTTGTACTTGTGTGATTTACTGTGGTTCTCTGATCGAAATCCAGTTATTAAAATAGTGATTTTCATGCTTATTTTGATCATTTTAAGCGCTTAAATACGCTTTAAAATAACATTAGAGAAATAAGCGATTTCCATCAAGAATTGTATGCCATCGGCAGATTTTTTCAATCTATTTCCTACAATATTCAGCAATAGAACAGTGTTATTTCATGCATTTTAGACGTGGAAAACACGAGAAAACTTTGGTTTTTCTACTTTAGATTCGTTCCAGACATATTGCATAAGTTGTACTTTGTGTGATTTACTGTGGTTCTCTGATCGAAATCCAGTTATTAAAATAGTGATTTTCATGCTTATTTTGATCATTTTAAGCGCTTAAATACGCTTTAAACAATAACATTAGAGAAATAAGCGATTTCCATCAGAATTGTAGAAGCCATCGGCAGATTTGTTTCAATCTATTTCCTAACAATGTTCAGCAATAGAACAGTGTTATTTCATGCATTTTAGAGTGGGAAACACGAGAAAACTTTGGTTTTCTACTTTAGATTCGTTCCAGACATATTGCATAAGTTGTACTTTGTGTGATTTACTGTGGTTCTCTGATCGAAATCCAGTTATTAAATAGTGATTTTCATGCTTATTTTGATCATTTTAAGCGCTTAAATACGCTTTAAACAATAACATTAGAGAAATAAGCGATTTCCATCAAGAATTGTAGAAGCCATCGGCAGATTTGTTTCAATCTATTTCCTAAAATATTCAGCAATAGAACAGTGTTATTTCATGCATTTTAGAGTGGGAAACACGAGAAAACTTGGTTTTCTACTTTAGATTCGTTCCAGACATATTGCATAAGTTGTACTTTGTGTGATTTACTGTGGTTCTCTGATCGAAATCCAGTTATTAAAATAGTGATTTTCATGCTTATTTTGATCATTTTAAGCGCTTAAATACGCTTTAAACAATAACATTAGAGAAATAAGCGATTTCCATCAAGAATTGTAGAGCATCGGCAGATTTGTTTCAATCTATTTCCTAACAATATTCAGCAATAGAACAGTGTTATTTCATGCATTTTAGACGTGGAAAACACGAGAAAACTTTGGTTTTCTACTTTAGATTCGTTCCAGACATATTGCATAAGTTGTACTTTGTGTGATTTACTGTGGTTCTCTGATCGAAATCCAGTTATTAAAATAGTGATTTTCATGCTTATTTTGATCATTTTAAGCGCTTAAATACGCTTTAAACAATAACATTAGAGAAATAAGCGATTTCCATCAAGAATTGTAAGCCATCGGCAGATTTGTTTCAATCTATTTCCTAACATATTCAGCAATAGAACAGTGTTATTTCATGCATTTTAGACGTGGGAAACACGAGAAAACTTTGGTTTTCTACTTTAGATTCGTTCCAGACATATTGCATAAGTTGTACTTTGTGTGATTTACTGTGGTTCTCTGATCGAAATCCAGTTATTAAAATAGTGATTTTCATGCTTATTTTGATCATTTTAAGCGCTTAAATACGCTTTAAACAATAACATTAGAGAAATAAGCGATTTCCATCAAGAATTGTAGAAGCCATCGGCAGATTTGTTTCAATCTATTTCCTAACATATTCAGCAATAGAACAGTGTTATTTCATGCATTTTAGACGTGGAAACACGAGAAAACTTTGGTTTTCTACTTTAGATTCGTTCCAGACATATTGCATAAGTTGTACTTTGTGTGATTTACTGTGGTTCTCTGATCGAAATCCAGTTATTAAAATAGTGATTTTCATGCTTATTTTGATCATTTTAAGCGCTTAAATACGCTTTAAACAATAACATTAGAGAAATAAGCGATTTCCATCAAGAATTGTAGATGCCATCGGCAGATTTGTTTCAATCTATTTCCTAACAATATTCAGCAATAGAACAGTGTTATTTCATGCATTTTAGACGTGGAAACACGAGAAAACTTTGGTTTTCTACTTTAGATTCGTTCCAGACATATTGCATAAGTTGTACTTTGTGTGATTTACTGTGGTTCTCTGATCGAAATCCAGTTATTAAAATAGTGATTTTCATGCTTATTTTGATCATTTTAAGCGCTTAAATACGCTTTAAACAATAACATTAGAGAAATAAGCGATTTCCATCAAGAATTGTAGATGCCATCGGCAGATTTGTTTCAATCTATTTCCTAACAATATTCAGCAATAGAACAGTGTTATTTCATGCATTTTAGACGTGGGAAAACACGAGAAAACTTTGGTTTTCTACTTTAGATTCGTTCCAGACATATTGCATAAGTTGTACTTTGTGTGATTTACTGTGGTTCTCTGATCGAAATCCAGTTATTAAAATAGTGATTTTCATGCTTATTTTGATCATTTTAAGCGCTTAAATACGCTTTAAACATAACATTAGAGAAATAAGCGATTTCCATCAAGAATTGTAGAGCCATCGGCAGATTTGTTTCAATCTATTTCCTAACAATGTTCAGCAATAGAACAGTGTTATTTCATGCATTTTAGACGTGGGAAACACGAGAAAACTTTGGTTTTCTACTTTAGATTCGTTCCAGACATATTGCATAAGTTGTACTTTGTGTGATTTACTGTGGTTCTCTGATCGAAATCCAGTTATTAAAATAGTGATTTTCATGCTTATTTTGATCATTTTAAGCGCTTAATACGCTTTAAACAAACATTAGAGAAATAAGCGATTTCCATCAAGAATTGTAGAAGCCATCGGCAGATTTGTTTCAATCTATTTCCTAAAATGTTCAGCAATATAACAGTGTTATTTCATGCATTTTAGAGTGGGAAACACGAGAAAACTTTGGTTCTACTTTAGATTCGTTCCAGACATATTGCATAAGTTGTACTTTGTGTGATTTACTGTGGTTCTCTGATCGAAATCCAGTTATTAAAATAGTGATTTTCATGCTTATTTTGATCATTTTAAGCACTTAAATACGCTTTAAACAATAACATTAGAGAAATAAGCGATTTCCATCAAGAATTGTAGAGCCATCGGCAGATTTGTTTCAATCTATTTCCTAACAATGTTCAGCAATAGAACAGTGTTATTTCATGCATTTTAGCGTGGGAACACGAGAAAACTTTGGTTTTCTACTTTAGATTCGTTCCAGACATATTGCATAAGTTGTACTTTGTGTGATTTACTGTGGTTCTCTGATCGAAATCCAGTTATTAAAATAGTGATTTTCATGCTTATTTTGATCATTTTAAGCGCTTAAATACGCTTTAAACAATAACATTAGAGAAATAAGCGATTTCCATCAAGAATTGTAGAAGCCATCGGCAGATTTGTTTCAATCTATTTCCTAACAATGTTCAGCAATAGAACAGTGTTATTTCATGCATTTTAGACGTGGGAAACACGAGAAAACTTTGGTTTTCTACTTTAGATTCGTTCCAGACATATTGCATAAGTTGTACTTTGTGTGATTTACTGTGGTTCTCTGATCGAAATCCAGTTATTAAAATAGTGATTTTCATGCTTATTTTGATCATTTTAAGCGCTTAAATACGCTTTAAACAATAACATTAGAGAAATAAGCGATTTCCATCAAGAATTGTAGATGCCATCGGCAGATTTGTTTCAATCTATTTCCTAACAATATTCAATAGAACAGTGTTATTTCATGCATTTTAGACGGAAAACACGAGAAACTTTGGTTTTCTACTTTAGATTCGTTCCAGACATATTGCATAAGTTGTACTTTGTGTGATTTACTGTGGTTCTCTGATCGAAATCCAGTTATTAAAATAGTGATTTTCATGCTTATTTTGATCATTTTAAGCGCTTAAATACGCTTTAAACAATAACATTAGAGAAATAAGCGATTTCCATCAAGAATTGTAGATGCCATCGGCAGATTTGTTTCAATCTATTTCCTAACAATATTCAGCAATAGAACAGTGTTATTTCATGCATTTTAGACGTGGAAAACACGAGAAAACTTTGGTTTTCTACTTTAGATTCGTTCCAGACATATTGCATAAGTTGTACTTTGTGTGATTTACTGTGGTTCTCTGATCGAAATCCAGTTATTAAAATAGTGATTTTCATGCTTATTTTGATCATTTTAAGCGCTTAAATACGCTTTAAACAATAACATTAGAGAAATAAGCGATTTCCATCAAGAATTGTAGATGCATCGGCAGATTTGTTTCAATCTATTTCCTAACAATATTCAGCAATAGAACAGTGTTATTTCATGCATTTTAGACGTGAAACACGAGAAAACTTTGGTTTTCTACTTTAGATTCGTTCCAGACATATTGCATAAGTTGTACTTTGTGTGATTTACTGTGGTTCTCTGATCGAAATCCAGTTATTAAAAATAGTGATTTTCATGCTTATTTTGATCATTTTAAGCGCTTAAATACGCTTTAAACAATAACATTAGAGAAATAAGCGATTTCCATCAAGAATTGTAGATGCCATCGGCAGATTTGTTTCAATCTATTTCCTAACAATATTCAGCAATAGAACAGTGTTATTTCATGCATTTTAGACGTGGAAACACGAGAAAACTTTGGTTTTCTACTTTAGATTCGTTCCAGACATATTGCATAAGTTGTACTTTGTGTGATTTACTGTGGTTCTCTGATCGAAATCCAGTTATTAAAATAGTGATTTTCATGCTTATTTTGATCATTTTAAGCGCTTAAATACGCTTTAAACAATAACATTAGAGAATAAGCGATTTCCATCAAGAATTGTAGATGCCATCGGCAGATTTGTTTCAATCTATTTCCTAACAATATTCAGCAATAGAACAGTGTTATTTCATGCATTTTAGAGTGGAAAACACGAGAAACTTTGGTTTCTACTTTAGATTCGTTCCAGACATATTGCATAAGTTGTTACTTGTATGTGATTTACTGTGGTCTCTGATCGAAATCCAGTTATTAAAATAGTGATTTTCATGCTTATTTGATCATTTTAAACGCTTAAATACGCTTAAACAAACATTTAGAGAATAAGCGATTTCCATCAAGGAAATTGTAGATGCCATTCGGCAGATTTGTTTTCATCTATTTTCGTACATGTTCAGCAAGCTAGAACAGTGTTATTTCATGCATTTCAGACGTGGAACACCCCGGAGAAAACTTGTGGTTTTATTACTTTCAGATTTCGTCAAAGACATATTACATAGTCGTGTTACATTTTGTGCTTTGATTTTACTGTGTTCTGGTCTCTGATCGAAATCCAGTTATTAAAAATAGTGATTTTCTTGCTGTATCTTTAATCGGTTTTGTTTAAACGCTGTAAAATACGCTTTAAACAATAACATTTAAGAAATAAGCGATTTTCCGATCAAGAATTGTAGAAGCAATTTTTTCAATCTATTTTCCTAACAATGTTTCGCAATAGAACAGTGTTATTTCATGCATTTAGACGTGGGCTGAAACACGAGAAACTTTGGTGTTTCTATTTAGATTCGTTCCAGACATATTGCATAAGTTGTACTTTGTGTGTGATTTACTGTGGTTCTCTGACTGATCAGTAAATCAGGTTGATTCATG
>JACMZG010000450.1:0-18207 GCA_018340805.1 Microvelia longipes | reverse complement strand
GTTTTCCTATTAATATTGTATCCGTTCATAGACTATCTCCACGGATGACATGTACCACCATTAGAATCCTTATTGAATTTCATCAACTTTGATATCAATTTCGCTGGAAAATAAATTCTCAAATTTTTTCCAATAAAAATCGATATTTTCACAAAAATGCACTTTCATTTTTCAATAGATTCCAGCCATATTTTCTGAAATTTCTTTCGATAATTAACATGCCAATGTTACAGTTATTAATTTGATGATATTAAAATAATAGAAATACTAATAATATTTATTATGCAAATCATGATTTTTTGAAATTTAGATGTCGACGCTCATACTCCATTGGGTACACCCGATCTCGTTTGATCTCGGAATGTTAAGCAACGGAAGGCCTTGTTAGTACTTGAATGCGTGAGCGTCTGGGAATACAAGGTGGTGTCGACTTTTTGCAATTTGAAGCAATTATATTTTGATTCAATTAGATTGATTTATTTGAATAATAGTAGCAAAATCAATAAGGTAATGCAAAAGAAATGTACACACATTATTGACAGGGCTTTAAAACTTTATAATTCCACAATTTCCCATAAAATCATGGATTTTCCTCCCATCAATTTAACAATTTTCCTATAATATCGATTTCATAGACTATCTCCACGGATGACATGTACCACCATTAGAATCCTTATTGAATTTCATCAACTTTGATATCAATTTCGCTGGAAAATAAATTCTCAAATTTTTTCCAATAAAAATCGATATTTTCACAAAAATGCACTTTCATTTTTCAATAGATTCCAGCCATATTTTCTGAAATTTCTTTCGATAATTAACATGCCAATGTTACAGTTATTAATTTGATGATATTAAAATAATAGAAATACTAATAATATTTATTATGCAAATCATGATTTTTTGAAATTTAGATGTCGACGCTCATACTCCATTGGGTACACCCGATCTCGTTTGATCTCGGAATGTTAAGCAACGGAAGGCCTTGTTAGTACTTGAATGCGTGAGCGTCTGGGAATACAAGGTGGTGTCGACTTTTTGCAATTTGAAGCAATTATATTTTGATTCAATTAGATTGATTTATTTGAATAATAGTAGCAAAATCAATAAGGTAATGCAAAAGAAATGTACACACATTATTGACAGGGCTTTAAAACTTTATAATTCCACAATTTCCCATAAAATCATGGATTTTCCTCCCATCAATTTAACAATTTTCCTATAATATTGATTTCATAGACTATCTCCACGGATGACATGTACCACCATTAGAATCCTTATTGAATTTCATCAACTTTGATATCAATTTCGCTGGAAAATAAATTCTCAAATTTTTCCAATAAAAATCGATATTTTCACAAAAATGCACTTTCATTTTTCATAGATTCCAGCCATATTTTCTGAAATTTCTTTCGATAATTAACATGCCAATGTTACAGTTATTAATTTGATGATATTAAAATAATAGAAATACTAATAATATTTATTATGCAAATCATGATTTTTTGAAATTTAGATGTCGACGCTCATACTCCATTGGTACACCCGATCTCGTTTGATCTCGGAATGTTAAGCAACGGAAGGCCTTGTTAGTACTTGAATGCGTGAGCGTCTGGGAATACAAGGTGGTGTCGACTTTTTGCAATTTGAAGCAATTATATTTTGATTCAATTAGATTGATTTATTTGAATAATAGTAGCAAAATCAATAAGGTAATGCAAAAGAAATGTACACACATTATTGACAGGGCTTTAAAACTTTATAATTCCACAATTTCCCATAAAATCATGGATTTTCCTCCCATCAATTTAACAATTTTCCTATTAATATTGATTTCATAGACTATCTCCACGGATGACATGTACCACCATTAGAATCCTTATTGAATTTCATCAACTTTGATATCAATTTCGCTGGAAAATAAATTCTCAAATTTTTTCCAATAAAAATCGATTTTTCACAAAAATGCACTTTCATTTTTCAATAGATTCCAGCCATATTTTCTGAAATTTCTTTCGATAATTAACATGCCAATGTTACAGTTATTAATTTGATGATATTAAAATAATAGAAATACTAATAATATTATTATGCAAATCATGATTTTTTGAAATTTAGATGTCGACGCTCATACTCCATTGGGTACACCCGATCTCGTTTGATCTCGGAATGTTAAGCAACGGAAGGCCTTGTTAGTACTTGAATGCGTGAGCGTCTGGGAATACAAGGTGGTGTCGACTTTTTGCAATTTGAAGCAATTTATTTTGATTCAATTAGATTGATTTATTTGAATAATAGTAGCAAAATCAATAAGGTAATGCAAAAGAAATGTACACACATTATTGACAGGGCTTTAAAACTTTATAATTCCACAATTTCCCATAAAATCATGGATTTTCCTCCCATCAATTTAACAATTTTCCTATAATATTGATTTCATAGACTATCTCCACGGATGACATGTACCACCATTAGAATCCTTATTGAATTTCATCAACTTTGATATCAATTTCGCTGGAAAATAAATTCTCAAATTTTTTCCAATAAAAATCGATATTTTCACAAAAATGCACTTTCATTTTTCAATAGATTCCAGCCATATTTTCTGAAATTTCTTTCGATAATTAACATGCCAATGTTACAGTTATTAATTTGATGATATTAAAATAATAGAAATACTAATAATATTTATTATGCAAATCATGATTTTTGAAATTTAGATGTCGACGCTCATACTCCATTGGGTACACCCGATCTCGTTTGATCTCGGAATGTTAAGCAACGGAAGGCCTTGTTAGTACTTGAATGCGTGAGCGTCTGGGAATACAAGGTGGTGTCGACTTTTTGCAATTTGAAGCAATTATATTTTGATTCAATTAGATTGATTTATTTGAATAATAGTAGCAAAATCAATAAGGTAATGCAAAAGAAATGTACACACATTATTGACAGGGCTTTAAAACTTTATAATTCCACAATTTCCCATAAAATCATGGATTTTCCTCCCATCAATTTAACAATTTTCCTATAATGATATGATTTCATAGACTATCTCCACGGATGACATGTACCACCATTAGAATCCTTATTGAATTTCATCAACTTTGATATCAATTTCGCTGGAAAATAAATTCTCAAATTTTTTCCAATAAAAATCGATATTTTCACAAAAATGCACTTTCATTTTTCAATAGATTCCAGCCATATTTTCTGAAATTTCTTTCGATAATTAACATGCCAATGTTACAGTTATTAATTTGATGATATTAAAATAATAGAAATACTAATAATATTTATTATGCAAATCATGATTTTTTGAAATTTAGATGTCGACGCTCATACTCCATTGGGTACACCCGATCTCGTTTGATCTCGGAATGTTAAGCAACGGAAGGCCTTGTTAGTACTTGAATGCGTGAGCGTCTGGGAATACAAGGTGGTGTCGACTTTTTGCAATTTGAAGCAATTATTTTGATTCAATTAGATTGATTTATTTGAATAATAGTAGCAAAATCAATAAGGTAATGCAAAAGAAATGTACACACATTATTGACAGGGCTTTAAAACTTTATAATTCCACAATTTCCCATAAAATCATGGATTTTCCTCCCATCAATTTAACAATTTTCCTATATAATTTATCGATTTCATAGACTATCTCCACGGATGACATGTACCACCATTAGAATCCTTATTGAATTTCATCAACTTTGATATCAATTTCGCTGGAAAATAAATTCTCAAATTTTTTCCAATAAAAATCGATATTTTCACAAAAATGCACTTTCATTTTTCAATAGATTCCAGCCATATTTTCTGAAATTTCTTTCGATAATTAACATGCCAATGTTACAGTTATTAATTTGATGATATTAAAATAATAGAAATACTAATAATATTTATTATGCAAATCATGATTTTTTGAAATTTAGATGTCGACGCTCATACTCCATTGGGTACACCCGATCTCGTTTGATCTCGGAATGTTAAGCAACGGAAGGCCTTGTTAGTACTTGAATGCGTGAGCGTCTGGGAATACAAGGTGGTGTCGACTTTTTGCAATTTGAAGCAATTATATTTTGATTCAATTAGATTGATTTATTTGAATAATAGTAGCAAAATCAATAAGGTAATGCAAAAGAAATGTACACACATTATTGACAGGGCTTTAAAACTTTATAATTCCACAATTTCCCATAAAATCATGGATTTTCCTCCCATCAATTTAACAATTTTCCTATATATGATTTATCGATTCATAGACTATCTCCACGGATGACATGTACCACCATTAGAATCCTTATTGAATTTCATCAACTTTGATATCAATTTCGCTGGAAAATAAATTCTCAAATTTTTTCCAATAAAAATCGATATTTTCACAAAAATGCACTTTCATTTTTCAATAGATTCCAGCCATATTTTCTGAAATTTCTTTCGATAATTAACATGCCAATGTTACAGTTATTAATTTGATGATATTAAAAATAATAGAAATACTAATAATATTTATTATGCAAATCATGATTTTTTGAAATTTAGATGTCGACGCTCATACTCCATTGGGTACACCCGATCTCGTTTGATCTCGGAATGTTAAGCAACGGAAGGCCTTGTTAGTACTTGAATGCGTGAGCGTCTGGGAATACAAGGTGGTGTCGACTTTTTGCAATTTGAAGCAATTATATTTTGATTCAATTAGATTGATTTATTTGAATAATAGTAGCAAAATCAATAAGGTAATGCAAAAGAAATGTACACACATTATTGACAGGGCTTTAAAACTTTATAATTCCACAATTTCCCATAAAATCATGGATTTTCCTCCCATCAATTTAACAATTTTCCTATAATATTGATTTCATAGACTATCTCCACGGATGACATGTACCACCATTAGAATCCTTATTGAATTTCATCAACTTTGATATCAATTTCGCTGGAAAATAAATTCTCAAATTTTTTCCAATAAAAATCGATATTTTCACAAAAATGCACTTTCATTTTTCAATAGATTCCAGCCATATTTTCTGAAATTTCTTTCGATAATTAACATGCCAATGTTACAGTTATTAATTTGATGATATTAAAATAATAGAAATACTAATAATATTTATTATGCAAATCATGATTTTTTGAAATTTAGATGTCGACGCTCATACTCCATTGGGTACACCCGATCTCGTTTGATCTCGGAATGTTAAGCAACGGAAGGCCTTGTTAGTACTTGAATGCGTGAGCGTCTGGGAATACAAGGTGGTGTCGACTTTTTGCAATTTGAAGCAATTATATTTTGATTCAATTAGATTGATTTATTTGAATAATAGTAGCAAAATCAATAAGGTAATGCAAAAGAAATGTACACACATTATTGACAGGGCTTTAAAACTTTATAATTCCACAATTTCCCATAAAATCATGGATTTTCCTCCCATCAATTTAACAATTTTCCTATAATATTCGATTTCATAGACTATCTCCACGGATGACATGTACCACCATTAGAATCCTTATTGAATTTCATCAACTTTGATATCAATTTCGCTGGAAAATAAATTCTCAAATTTTTTCCAATAAAAATCGATATTTTCACAAAAATGCACTTTCATTTTTCAATAGATTCCAGCCATATTTTCTGAAATTTCTTTCGATAATTAACATGCCAATGTTACAGTTATTAATTTGATGATATTAAAATAATAGAAATACTAATAATATTTATTATGCAAATCATGATTTTTTGAAATTTAGATGTCGACGCTCATACTCCATTGGGTACACCCGATCTCGTTTGATCTCGGAATGTTAAGCAACGGAAGGCCTTGTTAGTACTTGAATGCGTGAGCGTCTGGGAATACAAGGTGTGTCGACTTTTTGCAATTTGAAGCAATTATATTTTTGATTCAATTAGATTGATTTATTTGAATAATAGTAGCAAAATCAATAAGGTAATGCAAAAGAAATGTACACACATTATTGACAGGGCTTTAAAACTTTATAATTCCACAATTTCCCATAAAATCATGGATTTTCCTCCCATCAATTTAACAATTTTCCTATAATATTATCGATGTTCATAGACTATCTCCACGGATGACATGTACCACCATTAGAATCCTTATTGAATTTCATCAACTTTGATATCAATTTCGCTGGAAAATAAATTCTCAAATTTTTTCCAATAAAATCGATATTTTCACAAAAATGCACTTTCATTTTTCAATAGATTCCAGCCATATTTTCTGAAATTCTTTCGATAATTAACATGCCAATGTTACAGTTATTAATTTGATGATATTAAAATAATAGAAATACTAATAATATTTATTATGCAAATCATGATTTTTTGAAATTTAGATGTCGACGCTCATACTCCATTGGGTACACCCGATCTCGTTTGATCTCGGAATGTTAAGCAACGGAAGGCCTTGTTAGTACTTGAATGCGTGAGCGTCTGGGAATACAAGGTGGTGTCGACTTTTTGCAATTTGAAGCAATTATATTTTGATTCAATTAGATTGATTTATTTGAATAATAGTAGCAAAATCAATAAGGTAATGCAAAAGAAATGTACACACATTATTGACAGGGCTTTAAAACTTTATAATTCCACAATTTCCCATAAAATCATGGATTTTCCTCCCATCAATTTAACAATTTTCCTATAATATTGATTTATCGATCGGTCCGTTCATAGACTATCTCCACGGATGACATGTACCACCATTAGAATCCTTATTGAATTTCATCAACTTTGATATCAATTTCGCTGGAAAATAAATTCTCAAATTTTTTCCAATAAAAATCGATATTTTCACAAAAATGCACTTTCATTTTTCAATAGATTCCAGCCATATTTTCTGAAATTTCTTTCGATAATTAACATGCCAATGTTACAGTTATTAATTTGATGATATTAAAATAATAGAAATACTAATAATATTTATTATGCAAATCATGATTTTTTGAAATTAGATGTCGACGCTCATACTCCATTGGGTACACCCGATCTCGTTTGATCTCGGAATGTTAAGCAACGGAAGGCCTTGTTAGTACTTGAATGCGTGAGCGTCTGGGAATACAAGGTGGTGTCGACTTTTTGCAATTTGAAGCAATTATATTTTGATTCAATTAGATTGATTTATTTGAATAATAGTAGCAAAATCAATAAGGTAATGCAAAAGAAATGTACACACATTATTGACAGGGCTTTAAAACTTTATAATTCCACAATTTCCCATAAAATCATGGATTTTCCTCCCATCAATTTAACAATTTTCCTATAATATTGATTTATCGATCGGTCCGTTCATAGACTATCTCCACGGATGACATGTACCACCATTAGAATCCTTATTGAATTTCATCAACTTTGATATCAATTTCGCTGGAAAATAAATTCTCAAATTTTTTCCAATAAAAATCGATATTTTCACAAAAATGCACTTTCATTTTTCAATAGATTCCAGCCATATTTTCTGAAATTTCTTTCGATAATTAACATGCCAATGTTACAGTTATTAATTTGATGATATTAAAATAATAGAAATACTAATAATATTTATTATGCAAATCATGATTTTTTGAAATTAGATGTCGACGCTCATACTCCATTGGGTACACCCGATCTCGTTTGATCTCGGAATGTTAAGCAACGGAAGGCCTTGTTAGTACTTGAATGCGTGAGCGTCTGGGAATACAAGGTGGTGTCGACTTTTTGCAATTTGAAGCAATTATATTTTGATTCAATTAGATTGATTTATTTGAATAATAGTAGCAAAATCAATAAGGTAATGCAAAAGAAATGTACACACATTATTGACAGGGCTTTAAAACTTTATAATTCCACAATTTCCCATAAAATCATGGATTTTCCTCCCATCAATTTAACAATTTTCCTATAATATTGATTTATCGATCGGTCCGTTCATAGACTATCTCCACGGATGACATGTACCACCATTAGAATCCTTATTGAATTTCATCAACTTTGATATCAATTTCGCTGGAAAATAAATTCTCAAATTTTTTCCAATAAAAATCGATATTTTCACAAAAATGCACTTTCATTTTTCAATAGATTCCAGCCATATTTTCTGAAATTTCTTTCGATAATTAACATGCCAATGTTACAGTTATTAATTTGATGATATTAAAATAATAGAAATACTAATAATATTTATTATGCAAATCATGATTTTTTGAAATTTAGATGTCGACGCTCATACTCCATTGGGTACACCCGATCTCGTTTGATCTCGGAATGTTAAGCAACGGAAGGCCTTGTTAGTACTTGAATGCGTGAGCGTCTGGGAATACAAGGTGGTGTCGACTTTTTGCAATTTGAAGCAATTATATTTTGATTCAATTAGATTGATTTATTTGAATAATAGTAGCAAAATCAATAAAGGTAATGCAAAAGAAATGTACACACATTATTGACAGGGCTTTAAAACTTTATAATTCCACAATTTCCCATAAAATCATGGATTTTCCTCCCATCAATTTAACAATTTTCCTATAATATTGATTTATCGATCGGTCCGTTCATAGACTATCTCCACGGATGACATGTACCACCATTAGAATCCTTATTGAATTTCATCAACTTTGATATCAATTTCGCTGGAAAATAAATTCTCAAATTTTTTCCAATAAAAATCGATATTTTCACAAAAATGCACTTTCATTTTTCAATAGATTCCAGCCATATTTTCTGAAATTTCTTTCGATAATTAACATGCCAATGTTACAGTTATTAATTTGATGATATTAAAATAATAGAAATACTAATAATATTTATTATGCAAATCATGATTTTTTGAAATTTAGATGTCGACGCTCATACTCCATTGGGTACACCCGATCTCGTTTGATCTCGGAATGTTAAGCAACGGAAGGCCTTGTTAGTACTTGAATGCGTGAGCGTCTGGGAATACAAGGTGGTGTCGACTTTTTGCAATTTGAAGCAATTATATTTTGATTCAATTAGATTGATTTATTTGAATAATAGTAGCAAAATCAATAAGGTAATGCAAAAGAAATGTACACACATTATTGACAGGGCTTTAAAACTTTATAATTCCACAATTTCCCATAAAATCATGGATTTTCCTCCCATCAATTTAACAATTTTCCTATAATATTGATTTATCGATCGGTCCGTTCATAGACTATCTCCACGGATGACATGTACCACCATTAGAATCCTTATTGAATTTCATCAACTTTGATATCAATTTCGCTGGAAAATAAATTCTCAAATTTTTTCCAATAAAAATCGATATTTTCACAAAAATGCACTTTCATTTTTCAATAGATTCCAGCCATATTTTCTGAAATTTCTTTCGATAATTAACATGCCAATGTTACAGTTATTAATTTGATGATATTAAAATAATAGAAATACTAATAATATTTATTATGCAAATCATGATTTTTTGAAATTTAGATGTCGACGCTCATACTCCATTGGGTACACCCGATCTCGTTTGATCTCGGAATGTTAAGCAACGGAAGGCCTGTTAGTACTTGAATGCGTGAGCGTCTGGGAATACAAGGTGGTGTCGACTTTTTGCAATTTGAAGCAATTATATTTTGATTCAATTAGATTGATTTATTTGAATAATAGTAGCAAAATCAATAAGGTAATGCAAAAGAAATGTACACACATTATTGACAGGGCTTTAAAACTTTATAATTCCACAATTTCCCATAAATCATGGATTTTCCTCCCATCAATTTAACAATTTTCCTATAATATTGATTTATCGATCGGTCCGTTCATAGACTATCTCCACGGATGACATGTACCACCATTAGAATCCTTATTGAATTTCATCAACTTTGATATCAATTTCGCTGGAAAATAAATTCTCAAATTTTTTCCAATAAAAATCGATATTTTCACAAAAATGCACTTTCATTTTTCAATAGATTCCAGCCATATTTTCTGAAATTTCTTTCGATAATTAACATGCCAATGTTACAGTTATTAATTTGATGATATTAAAATAATAGAAATACTAATAATATTTATTATGCAAATCATGATTTTTTGAAATTTAGATGTCGACGCTCATACTCCATTGGGTACACCCGATCTCGTTTGATCTCGGAATGTTAAGCAACGGAAGGCCTTGTTAGTACTTGAATGCGTGAGCGTCTGGGAATACAAGGTGGTGTCGACTTTTTGCAATTTGAAGCAATTATATTTTGATTCAATTAGATTGATTTTTTTGAATAATAGTAGCAAAATCAATAAGGTAATGCAAAAGAAATGTACACACATTATTGACAGGGCTTTAAAACTTTATAATTCCACAATTTCCCATAAAATCATGGATTTTCCTCCCATCAATTTAACAATTTTCCTATAATATTGATTATCGATCGGTCCGTTCATAGACTATCTCCACGGATGACATGTACCACCATTAGAATCCTTATTGAATTTCATCAACTTTGATATCAATTTCGCTGGAAAATAAATTCTCAAATTTTTTCCAATAAAAATCGATATTTTCACAAAAATGCACTTTCATTTTTCAATAGATTCCAGCCATATTTTCTGAAATTTCTTTCGATAATTAACATGCCAATGTTACAGTTATTAATTTGATGATATTAAAATAATAGAAATACTAATAATATTTATTATGCAAATCATGATTTTTTGAAATTTAGATGTCGACGCTCATACTCCATTGGGTACACCCGATCTCGTTTGATCTCGGAATGTTAAGCAACGGAAGGCCTTGTTAGTACTTGAATGCGTGAGCGTCTGGGAATACAAGGTGGTGTCGACTTTTTGCAATTTGAAGCAATTATATTTTGATTCAATTAGATTGATTTATTTGAATAATAGTAGCAAAATCAATAAGGTAATGCAAAAGAAATGTACACACATTATTGACAGGGCTTTAAAACTTTATAATTCCACAATTTCCCATAAAATCATGGATTTTCCTCCCATCAATTTAACAATTTTCCTATAATATTGATTTATCGATCGGTCCGTTCATAGACTATCTCCACGGATGACATGTACCACCATTAGAATCCTTATTGAATTTCATCAACTTTGATATCAATTTCGCTGGAAATAAATTCTCAAATTTTTTCCAATAAAAATCGATATTTTCACAAAAATGCACTTTCATTTTTCAATAGATTCCAGCCATATTTTCTGAAATTTCTTTCGATAATTAACATGCCAATGTTACAGTTATTAATTTGATGATATTAAAATAATAGAAATACTAATAATATTTATTATGCAAATCATGATTTTTTGAAATTTAGATGTCGACGCTCATACTCCATTGGGTACACCCGATCTCGTTTGATCTCGGAATGTTAAGCAACGGAAGGCCTTGTTAGTACTTGAATGCGTGAGCGTCTGGGAATACAAGGTGGTGTCGACTTTTTGCAATTTGAAGCAATTATATTTTGATTCAATTAGATTGATTTATTTGAATAATAGTAGCAAAATCAATAAGGTAATGCAAAAGAAATGTACACACATTATTGACAGGGCTTTAAAACTTTATAATTCCACAATTTCCCATAAAATCATGGATTTTCCTCCCATCAATTTAACAATTTTCCTAATATTGATTTATCGATCGGTCCGTTCATAGACTATCTCCACGGATGACATGTACCACCATTAGAATCCTTATTGAATTTCATCAACTTTGATATCAATTTCGCTGGAAAATAAATTCTCAAATTTTTTCCAATAAAAATCGATATTTTCACAAAAATGCACTTTCATTTTTCAATAGATTCCAGCCATATTTTCTGAAATTTCTTTCGATAATTAACATGCCAATGTTACAGTTATTAATTTGATGATATTAAAAAAATAGAAATACTAATAATATTTATTATGCAAATCATGATTTTTTGAAATTTAGATGTCGACGCTCATACTCCATTGGGTACACCCGATCTCGTTTGATCTCGGAATGTTAAGCAACGGAAGGCCTTGTTAGTACTTGAATGCGTGAGCGTCTGGGAATACAAGGTGGTGTCGACTTTTTGCAATTTGAAGCAATTATATTTTGATTCAATTAGATTGATTTATTTGAATAATAGTAGCAAAATCAATAAGGTAATGCAAAAGAAATGTACACACATTATTGACAGGGCTTTAAAACTTTATAATTCCACAATTTCCCATAAAATCATGGATTTTCCTCCCATCAATTTAACAATTTTCCTATAATATTGATTTATCGATCGGTCCGTTCATAGACTATCTCCACGGATGACATGTACCACCATTAGAATCCTTATTGAATTTCATCAACTTTGATATCAATTTCGCTGGAAAATAAATTCTCAAATTTTTTCCAATAAAAATCGATATTTTCACAAAAATGCACTTTCATTTTTCAATAGATTCCAGCCATATTTTCTGAATTTCTTTCGATAATTAACATGCCAATGTTACAGTTATTAATTTGATGATATTAAAATAATAGAAATACTAATAATATTTATTATGCAAATCATGATTTTTTGAAATTTAGATGTCGACGCTCATACTCCATTGGGTACACCCGATCTCGTTTGATCTCGGAATGTTAAGCAACGGAAGGCCTTGTTAGTACTTGAATGCGTGAGCGTCTGGGAATACAAGGTGGTGTCGACTTTTTGCAATTTGAAGCAATTATATTTTGATTCAATTAGATTGATTTATTTGAATAATAGTAGCAAAATCAATAAGGTAATGCAAAAGAAATGTACACACATTATTGACAGGGCTTTAAAACTTTATAATTCCACAATTTCCCATAAAATCATGGATTTTCCTCCCATCAATTTAACAATTTTCCTATAATATTGATTTATCGATCGGTCCGTTCATAGACTATCTCCACGGATGACATGTACCACCATTAGAATCCTTATTGAATTTCATCAACTTTGATATCAATTTCGCTGGAAAATAAATTCTCAAATTTTTTCCAATAAAAATCGATATTTTCACAAAAATGCACTTTCATTTTTCAATAGATTCCAGCCATATTTTCTGAAATTTCTTTCGATAATTAACATGCCAATGTTACAGTTATTAATTTGATGATATTAAAATAATAGAAATACTAATAATATTTATTATGCAAATCATGATTTTTTGAAATTTAGATGTCGACGCTCATACTCCATTGGGTACACCCGATCTCGTTTGATCTCGGAATGTTAAGCAACGGAAGGCCTTGTTAGTACTTGAATGCGTGAGCGTCTGGGAATACAAGGTGGTGTCGACTTTTTGCAATTTGAAGCAATTATATTTTGATTCAATTAGATTGATTTATTTGAATAATAGTAGCAAAATCAATAAGGTAATGCAAAAGAAATGTACACACATTATTGACAGGGCTTTAAAACTTTATAATTCCACAATTTCCCATAAAATCATGGATTTTCCTCCCATCAATTTAACAATTTTCCTATAATATTGATTTATCGATCGGTCCGTTCATAGACTATCTCCACGGATGACATGTACCACCATTAGAATCCTTATTGAATTTCATCAACTTTGATATCAATTTCGCTGGAAAATAAATTCTCAAATTTTTTCCAATAAAAATCGATATTTTCACAAAAATGCACTTTCATTTTTCAATAGATTCCAGCCATATTTTCTGAAATTTCTTTCGATAATTAACATGCCAATGTTACAGTTATTAATTTGATGATATTAAAATAATAGAAATACTAATAATATTTATTATGCAAATCATGATTTTTTGAAATTTAGATGTCGACGCTCATACTCCATTGGGTACACCCGATCTCGTTTGATCTCGGAATGTTAAGCAACGGAAGGCCTTGTTAGTACTTGAATGCGTGAGCGTCTGGGAATACAAGGTGGTGTCGACTTTTTGCAATTTGAAGCAATTATATTTTGATTCAATTAGATTGATTTATTTGAATAATAGTAGCAAAATCAATAAGGTAATGCAAAAGAAATGTACACACATTATTGACAGGGCTTTAAAACTTTATAATTCCACAATTTCCCATAAAATCATGGATTTTCCTCCCATCAATTTAACAATTTTCCTATAATATTGATTTATCGATCGGTCCGTTCATAGACTATCTCCACGGATGACATGTACCACCATTAGAATCCTTATTGAATTTCATCAACTTTGATATCAATTTCGCTGGAAAATAAATTCTCAAATTTTTTCCAATAAAAATCGATATTTTCACAAAAATGCACTTTCATTTTTCAATAGATTCCAGCCATATTTTCTGAAATTTCTTTCGATAATTAACATGCCAATGTTACAGTTATTAATTTGATGATATTAAAATAATAGAAATACTAATAATATTTATTATGCAAATCATGATTTTTTGAAATTTAGATGTCGACGCTCATACTCCATTGGGTACACCCGATCTCGTTTGATCTCGGAATGTTAAGCAACGGAAGGCCTTGTTAGTACTTGAATGCGTGAGCGTCTGGGAATACAAGGTGGTGTCGACTTTTTGCAATTTGAAGCAATTATATTTTGATTCAATTAGATTGATTTATTTGAATAATAGTAGCAAAATCAATAAGGTAATGCAAAAGAAATGTACACACATTATTGACAGGGCTTTAAAACTTTATAATTCCACAATTTCCCATAAAATCATGGATTTTCCTCCCATCAATTTAACAATTTTCCTATAATATTGATTTATCGATCGGTCCGTTCATAGACTATCTCCACGGATGACATGTACCACCATTAGAATCCTTATTGAATTTCATCAACTTTGATATCAATTTCGCTGGAAAATAAATTCTCAAATTTTTTCCAATAAAAATCGATATTTTCACAAAAATGCACTTTCATTTTTCAATAGATTCCAGCCATATTTTCTGAAATTTCTTTCGATAATTAACATGCCAATGTTACAGTTATTAATTTGATGATATTAAAATAATAGAAATACTAATAATATTTATTATGCAAATCATGATTTTTTGAAATTTAGATGTCGACGCTCATACTCCATTGGGTACACCCGATCTCGTTTGATCTCGGAATGTTAAGCAACGGAAGGCCTTGTTAGTACTTGAATGCGTGAGCGTCTGGGAATACAAGGTGGTGTCGACTTTTTGCAATTTGAAGCAATTATATTTTGATTCAATTAGATTGATTTATTTGAATAATAGTAGCAAAATCAATAAGGTAATGCAAAAGAAATGTACACACATTATTGACAGGGCTTTAAAACTTTATAATTCCACAATTTCCCATAAAATCATGGATTTTCCTCCCATCAATTTAACAATTTTCCTATAATATTGATTTATCGATCGGTCCGTTCATAGACTATCTCCACGGATGACATGTACCACCATTAGAATCCTTATTGAATTTCATCAACTTTGATATCAATTTCGCTGGAAAATAAATTCTCAAATTTTTTCCAATAAAAATCGATATTTTCACAAAAATGCACTTTCATTTTTCAATAGATTCCAGCCATATTTTCTGAAATTTCTTTCGATAATTAACATGCCAATGTTACAGTTATTAATTTGATGATATTAAAATAATAGAAATACTAATAATATTTATTATGCAAATCATGATTTTTTGAAATTTAGATGTCGACGCTCATACTCCATTGGGTACACCCGATCTCGTTTGATCTCGGAATGTTAAGCAACGGAAGGCCTTGTTAGTACTTGAATGCGTGAGCGTCTGGGAATACAAGGTGGTGTCGACTTTTTGCAATTTGAAGCAATTATATTTTGATTCAATTAGATTGATTTATTTGAATAATAGTAGCAAAATCAATAAGGTAATGCAAAAGAAATGTACACACATTATTGACAGGGCTTTAAAACTTTATAATTCCACAATTTCCCATAAAATCATGGATTTTCCTCCCATCAATTTAACAATTTTCCTATAATATTGATTTATCGATCGGTCCGTTCATAGACTATCTCCACGGATGACATGTACCACCATTAGAATCCTTATTGAATTTCATCAACTTTGATATCAATTTCGCTGGAAAATAAATTCTCAAATTTTTCCAATAAAAATCGATATTTTCACAAAAAATGCACTTTCATTTTTCAATAGATTCCAGCCATATTTTCTGAAATTTCTTTCGATAATTAACATGCCAATGTTACAGTTATTAATTTGATGATATTAAAATAATAGAAATACTAATAATATTTATTATGCAAATCATGATTTTTTGAAATTTAGATGTCGACGCTCATACTCCATTGGGTACACCCGATCTCGTTTGATCTCGGAATGTTAAGCAACGGAAGGCCTTGTTAGTACTTGAATGCGTGAGCGTCTGGGAATACAAGGTGGTGTCGACTTTTTGCAATTTGAAGCAATTATATTTTGATTCAATTAGATTGATTTATTTGAATAATAGTAGCAAAATCAATAAGGTAATGCAAAAGAAATGTACACACATTATTGACAGGGCTTTAAAACTTTATAATTCCACAATTTCCCATAAAATCATGGATTTTCCTCCCATCAATTTAACAATTTTCCTATAATATTGATTTATCGATCGGTCCGTTCATAGACTATCTCCACGGATGACATGTACCACCATTAGAATCCTTATTGAATTTCATCAACTTTGATATCAATTTCGCTGGAAATAAATTCTCAAATTTTTTCCAATAAAAATCGATATTTTCACAAAAATGCACTTTCATTTTTCAATAGATTCCAGCATATTTTCTGAAATTTCTTTCGATAATTAACATGCCAATGTTACAGTTATTAATTTGATGATATTAAAATAATAGAAATACTAATAATATTTATTATGCAAATCATGTTTTTGAAATTAAGATGTCGACGCTCATACTCCATTGGGTACACCCGATCTCGTTTGATCTCGGAATGTTAAGCAACGGAAGGCCTTGTTAGTACTTGAATGCGTGAGCGTCTGGAATACAAGGTGGTGTCGACTTTTTGCAATTTGAAGCAATTATATTTTGATTCAATTAGATTGATTTATTTGAATAATAGTAGCAAAATCAATAAGGTAATGCAAAAGAAATGTACACACATTATTGACAGGGCTTTAAAACTTTATAATTCCACAATTTCCCATAAAATCATGGATTTTCCTCCCATCAATTTAACAATTTCCTATAATATTGATTTATCGATCGGTCCGTTCATAGACTATCTCCACGGATGACATGTACCACCATTAGAATCCTTATTGAATTTCATCAACTTTGATATCAATTTCGCTGGAAAATAAATTCTCAAATTTTTTCCAATAAAAATCGATATTTTCACAAAAATGCACTTTCATTTTTCAATAGATTCCAGCCATATTTCTGAAATTTCTTTCGATAATTAACATGCCAATGTTACAGTTATTAATTTGATGATATTAAAATAATAGAAATACTAATAATATTTATTATGCAAATCATGATTTTTTGAAATTTAGATGTCGACGCTCATACTCCATTGGGTACACCCGATCTCGTTGATCTCGGAATGTTAAGCAACGGAAGGCCTTGTTAGTACTTGAATGCGTGAGCGTCTGGGAATACAAGGTGGTGTCGACTTTTTGCAATTTGAAGCAATTATATTTTGATTCAATTAGATTGATTTATTTGAATAATAGTAGCAAAATCAATAAGGTAATGCAAAAGAAATGTACACACATTATTGACAGGGCTTTAAAACTTTATAATTCCACAATTTCCCATAAAATCATGGATTTTCCTCCCATCAATTTAACAATTTTCCTATAATATTGATTTATCGATCGGTCCGTTCATAGACTATCTCCACGGATGACATGTACCACCATTAGAATCCTTATTGAATTTCATCAACTTTGATATCAATTTCGCTGGAAAATAAATTCTCAAATTTTTTTCCAATAAAAATCGATATTTTCACAAAAATGCACTTTCATTTTCAATAGATTCCAGCCATATTTTCTGAAATTTCTTTCGATAATTAACATGCCAATGTTACAGTTATTAATTTGATGATATTAAAATAATAGAAATACTAATAATATTTATTATGCAAATCATGATTTTTTGAAATTTAGATGTCGACGCTCATACTCCATTGGGTACACCCGATCTCGTTTGATCTCGGAATGTTAAGCAACGGAAGGCCTTGTTAGTACTTGAATGCGTGAGCCGTTCTGGAT
>JACMZG010000044.1:92196-115356 GCA_018340805.1 Microvelia longipes | reverse complement strand
TCTATAGCGCTATCCTCCCTCCCTAATCCTATCGATTCGAATACGGTCCTATCGGATTCGATACGCTTATCCTCCCTATCCCATCGGAATCGATTACGCCTATCCTCCTAATCCCATCGGATCCTATAGCTTATCCTCCCTATCCTGTCGGATTCGATACGCTTATCCTCCCTATCCCATCGGATTCTATACGCTTATCCTCCCTATCCTATCGGATTCGATACGCTTATCCTCCCTATCCCATCGGAATCGATACGCTTATCCTCCCTATCCCATCGGAATCGATACGCTTATCCTCCCTATCCTATCGGATTCGATACGCTTATCCTCCCTTTCTTATCGGATTCGATACGCTTATCATTTCACTTCAATTCGCTTCTCTCGTTCTCGTCCCATCGGATTCGATATGCTTATCCTCCCTACTTCGACTCGCTTATCCCGTTCACAGAATATTCAATTAGTTAATTTTATACGGCAACTCGTCTTCGGACTCGCTACGCTCGTCCTCATACAGTAAATGCAACCGTTTCATTCTCAGCGGTCACCAATACAGCACTAGCCACGCTTAATGCTGCATAACTTTTGTAATCCCACAAAAATCATTAATATACTTGTCGTATTGAAAGGAGACTTAGTGTTCTTATTTATTAATTAAAGGTAAACATTTGTACCGAATTTCAATTCAATTTGATCATCTTTCTGATTTTTTACAAACTCCTAACATTTTCAGCGTTTCACGATTTTTCGAAATTTTTACTAAGTCATTTTTGGGGGTTAATAATGACCCACAATTATTTGGGGGTGATAACGGGTGATAACGTGAAGAATTTTTCACGTTATGAAAAATATCTTCCGAAATGCATAATTAAACACCTATAGATTTATTTTATATCTTTCAATGGAATTTTATAATAAACTTAAAGACTGATGCTATTGTATGCTTTGGTAAGTGCAATTCAAGTAGAAAACTTGTCTCATATCTTGTTTGAGTGTCCTACCTACGAAACCTCTAAGAAACCAGTATTTACCTGTGAATCCTACTGGATTTTAAATTCTTTCAGTGATAACACTAATACTTCTTCTGTCCTAAATATATTTGAAAAACCTACTGGCAAAAATATTTTCCTTTACTTTAAAATGTGCTTGTGACAAGAAGTTCATTATAATTGAGTAACCAACGTAAAATTTTGTTATTATTTAATATTCGCATTAAAAATGTAACAAACAATATTATTTATATGCTTGAGAATGATGTTTAATTTAGGTTTTTTTTATCTTATAGTGATTAAGTATTTCAGTAATTATTATAATTTATTCATTTATTTAAAAGATGATTACATTTCCATCATAAAATAAAAAATAATAGAAGAAGTTTATTTTAATTGAATTTTGTATAGTTTTAAGAAATATTCATTTTTATGTGTAGCAACTCTATTTGTTAACAAGTTTACCTGTAACTTAAACAAATAAAAGTCTTTATCTTTATCTTTATCTTTACCTATAGATTTATTTTTGTACAAAGTTTCAACAATCTTGCATAAATAAATACACAGAGAGCAACGATGATAACAGACTCACATACACAGAAAACTTTGTATAAACCACTAAGGATGCCTTAAAAACACCTGAAACGGATAATTCAGGTGACATCCCGGTTTCAGATTTATTTGCAAACACAATTCATTTCCTATTTACTATAAAATAATACTAAGGCATAATTTTGATATTGGGGTAATAATATCAAAATTAAGTAATTCAAGTAAATTCTCAATTTCGTATTTTTAGTGAAACAAAATACTTATTCTATATGCCTATGGTATTATAGGAAAAGTATCGACCCTAGCTCTCAAAATATGTCTTAATTATTTTTTGAGAAAAGCTTGTATATCTAACATTAACAAAATGTACATAGAAACTATTAAGATAACATTCCATTTATAAAGTAAAATGTAGAGTAATTAATATAAATAACAATTAAAATTTATGTGTCACATTAGTGGCAAGTATCTTAATTTAACTCAAATCAGTCTATAACTTAAGGCGTAAATATTAAATTAATCTTTTAATTTTGACATTTTACCCCGAACATGTACAATAAACCTAAAGAGATAAAAGCAAATTAACTATTATTTCTAGCTTGTCAAGTAATAGGTCAGCCAGTTAACTATTATTTCTGACATGTCCAACAGATTAGTCAAAATTAAACCTCTCTATAGTGGACAGTTTCTATTCTTCGAGTTAATTTTAAACCTTCTAATCCTTAGTTTCATTTTAAACCTCAAAAACTAGTAATCCTTTTGGGTCAAAAGTTTTAAATACTACTTTTTGATTATAAAGTTGTTAGTTTAATGTTTTAGTATTAGTTTAAAAAAATCGGGTACGGTGTATCTCGGAACAATTCCTGAACACAAAGGATTCGGTAGGATGAGCGTAGCCAACCAATTTTGGACTCGGTTCGCTTTTCAAATTTATACAATACATCAATAAATTATCAAATTTATACTGCAAAGCGTTTTTGGTATAGCTTCGCTCGTTCTATAGATAGTAAATACATTTTTTTTTATTCTCAGCGGTCACCTATCCAAGCACTGACCTCACTCAAGCTGCTTAACTTTTATGATCAAACGAAACCCGTAGCTATTCTTGCCGTATTGGAACAAAACTTAGTGTACTTGTTTATTACATAAAAAAAAATACTAGTACCGAATTTCGACTCAATTGTAATACGTTCGATTTTTATAAAAATAAAAATAAAGTGCCCGTTTTAGGGCCCTTCGGCCTATCAGGGTATGCACCTTGGGGAACACCCTCAGGTGGGTTGAGTCTCCAATCCTCTAAGTTCTAAACTAATGGTCGGATCGAAAAAATTGTAAGATTAAAAACTTATTATTTAATTTTCCGGAATGTCGCAAAGAAATTCGGTAAAAATAGCATAAACGGGAAGCAAATAATGCTGTGCCCTACATTGTATGTGCCTCTCGGTGTATTAAGCATAAACCGGAAAACGTCAACAAACATTGGTTTGATAAGCAAGAAAACGCTCATTTAAAGGAAAATCCACTCAGCGTACGGATCTCCACGCTAGAATTTTTTACTTATTGATTTTACCTATTGCAATCATACAGATAGATGACCATAAAATTCACAATATAAATCCACAGAATCTAATGAACAATATCTTTCTACGTGCTTGAATATGAATACTCAAGTATAAAGTCGACGAACTACTCTAAGCATTAATTAATTGATTGTATTTCTAAAATTTTATCTGAAACAAAAAATATTCCATTATCTGCGTTTAAAAAAAACATAATTTTCCTCGAGTTCAAATAATTTTAAAAACAAAACCAAAAAAAGAGACAAAGTAATTCGGAGCATGAAAATTAAATTTAAAACATAAAGTATAAGATAATAGAAGTTTAAATTCTATTTCACTTTGGAAAAAAATGAAACTGGCATCAAAAACAATATTTTATTTAAAAAAACATTTTTAAAACCTTCTCGCTACAACAAACAGGAGCACAAGGAGGGGAGCTTTGGGCTTCTTTTTACCCGAATAAGAATTTAAAAGATGAGTTTACTCTCCTTTATACTAAAAAATTCTTTTATTATTTACAAGGTGAAATGATTATCCATTAATTTCAATGATAAAAAATAAGGAGAAGTAACAAAAAATAAACGAAAAAATAGTTGTATGTGATACAAAGGGTTAAAGGAAAAACTAATACAACCACAATGCTTGCCTGGCAAAGTATGAAGGAAACAATAACCAAGCAATTTAATAAATTTATACCTAACATGAATAATTCCCCCTTAATAATTAACATTTTGTTTATCAAAGATATTAAACGTTTAAGGCATCTCTCGGCATTATATGATGTCTTATGAGGTGGCAAGAATGGTAGAATGGGAAACAAAATCCGTTTCAGAGGCCCCTGATCACGAAGAAAAAGGTTTAAAAAACTTATTTTTTCAAACTTATTTATTTCTACACAGATTTATTGCAGTATCACTTTTCTTTTCTTGTTATTCATCAAAGTAGACTATTTTAATTTTCTTCTTTTTTTCTATCACCAAGATTTTTTTTCTTTTGTATATTTTTTTAATTACGTATAAATTTGATCTTTCTTATTTTAATAAGTTAATATTTTCTTTTGCATATTAGATACCTATAGAGCTGATCCTTCACTCAAGTAGTTCCTCTATTCAAAAGGGCTCGCATTAGAAGTAATGTAATACCCTAGGTACCATAATTATGTATTTTTCATTATTACTTTTCATCAAATATTTTTTTTTGTAATTAGTGTAATTCACACTTCATGTTTACATTCATGTATTTTTTTGCGAAAAAAAAATAAAGATTATTATATATATATATTATATATATATATATATATATATATATATATATATATATATATATATATATATATATATATATATATATATATATATATATATACTCCATTAGAGCCCATAAAATCTGCTATGTATTATGATCAACGCCTTCGTCTTCACATTCCATCTACTTTTTTTCTTCTTCAACTGAGTAAGTTTATCTCGAAGCTTAATAACTTCCAATTTGGAAGCGACCATTTCTTTCAAATTCTAACTACCGCGATGGGATCATATTGTGCTTCGAGCCTTGCTATTCATTTTATGGGTCGCAAGGAAGCTCACTTCATAGAGTCCCAACTCTTTAAACCTATTTGGGGCTACACGGTCATCCTTCCCTAAATTGTTTTCTCTCCAACCTTAATTTATTTTCCACTTTTCTCATAAGTTCGACGTAAATTTGTATTTTTAAGAAGGTTCTTTGGAGACTTCAGTCCATATCAAACCTACTAACAGACAGTAATACCTTTACTCTTTCAGTCATCATCCTTACTCCCTAAAACGATCTATTCCTTTTTTCGTTTGGCTTTAGAGCGGCAAGGATTTGCTCCAATGAAGCTTTCCTTAATAAATGCATTTTATTCCTTAAAGACTCCTTAAAGACCCCTCTTTCCCGGTATCCTGCCAAAATAGTTAATTCCAAAATTTCAGTCAAACGCCATCTCAAACTTCCTCCTCCTGCTTCAGCTGATTCTTCATTTTACCTTTTTACCACTTACTATCCTGGTATCGACATTCTCAACAACCCCAAAGACAGTTATAATATCCTTTTTCATCGCCCTGCTACCTCTAATTTTCATTTTAAACCTCTGTCACTTTTAAAAACCCTGTTAGTTTACACGAAACAACCAAATTCCTCTCCGCCACCTTCTTTTTATCGTGGATCCCATCCTTGTAACATAACCTGCTGTAAAACCGGTTCCTCCATGATTCCCACTCCCTTACCAATAACTCGACCCAAAACCAACCAAATCCGTACCTGCACCTTCAGCTATATGGTACATGTTTCCGAGTGCTATAGCTAGCAATGTGATTCTTTTAACCTAGGGGAAACTACAACTCCATTTAACCTCCGTATTAACAAATACTTCATGTTTGAACTCTTGAAGTTATCTACTAGTAGAAGTGCTGTCCAGACCCGGAATCCCTCATTCCCTTAACCCAAATAGTACTAGTAAACTTCTCCTCAAGAGTAATGAACATACTCATCCTTAAATCTAGAACTTGAGAGTTCATGAGACTGTTATCCACAGCACAAGGCTAGTGCCTTAACTTGGATAATAATCCATTTTAAGTTTTTCTTTTTAACACTTATATCTTTGTTACTTTATACTACTGAATCTTTGTTTATTTTGTTTGTGAAAATAAAGAATATTTTATTATAAAGAACATTCTGGTGCGTTGGTCCGCACGTCGGGCGAATTTCCTTTAGAATGCGTGTTTCCGTGCCTTACATCCATTTCTTGCTTAAGCTTCCGGTTTATGCTTTATAACTTGGACAGATTCTCCATTATCAAACACTACTCGTAAATCATTTATTCTGTATTTTTCTAAGGAAATGCGCGTATAACCTGTTGATCATACAAAACTTTGCCTCTAAAATTGGCAGTGCACACCATAATTTGCATTGGTTTAATGCTCGATTAGTTTCTTTAAGGATTTTAGCGCATTTCGCATTCCTTTTGAAAAATACAGAAAACAATTAGTGACGAGTAGTGCATGATAATTGAGTAACTACTCAAGTTTTGATTTCAAGAGTGTCTTAACATGATATTAAATGTGAGAAGAGATTATCAGTATTCGTTGTTAAATTCGTTTAAATGCCGTACTATTTGTGAAGATTTTGTTCGTGTAAACAAAATTTTAAAGTCTATGACAAATGGGTTTGTCGTACTGTTTGTGTAAATTTTGTTCGTGTAAAACAATTTTTAAAGTCCACGACAAATAGGGTTTGTCCGTACTGTTTGTGTCAATTTGTTCGTGTAAACAATATTTTAAAGTCCATGACAAATAGGGTTTGTCGTACTGTTTGTGTAAATTTTGTTCGTGTAAACAATTTTTAAAGTCCATGACAAATAGGGTTTGTCGTACTGTTTGTGTCAATTTTGTTCGTGTAAACAATATTTTAAAGTCCATGACAAATAGGGTTTGTCGTACTGTTTGTGTAAATTTGGTTCGTGTAAACAATTTTTAATGTCTATGACAATTAGGGTTTGTCGCACTGTTTGTGTAAATTTTGTTCGTGTAAACAAAATTTTAAAGTCTATGACAAATGGGGTTTGTCGTACTGTTTGTGTAAATTTTGTTCGTGTAAACAATTTTTAAAGTCCATGACAAATAGGGTTTGTCGTACTGTTTGTGTAAATTTTGTTCGGGTAAACAAATTTTAAAAGTCTGACAAATAGGGTTTGTCGTACTGTTTGTGTAAATTTGTTCGTAAAACAATTTTTAAAGTCTATGACAAATGGGGTTTGTCGTACTGTTTGTGTAAATTTTGTTCGTGTAAACAAAATTTTAAAGTCTATGACAAATAGGGTTTGTCGTACTGTTTGTGTAAATTTGTTCGTGTAAACAAATTTTTAAAGTCCATGACAAATAGGGTTGTCGTACTGTTTGTGTAAATTTTGTTCGTGTAAACAAATTTTTAAAGTCTATGACAAATAGGGTTTGTCGTACTGTTTGTGTAAATTTTGTTCGTGTAAACAAATTTTTAAAGTCCATGACAAATAGGGTTTGTCGTACTGATTGTGTAAATTTTGTTCGTGTAAACAAATTTTAAAGTCTATGACAAATATTTGTCGACTGTTGTGTAAAATTTTCGTGTAAACAAAATTTTAAAGTGTATGACAAATAAGTTTTGTCTCACTTGTTTGAGAAAGTTTAAGAGCGTACAAAATATATTTTTTACATCTATTGATGAGTATTATTGGTCAAATAAATTCCCACACTTAACGCAGTAAAAGCTTTAGGTTCGATTCAGTTTGTATTTGCCACATTAACAGCTGTGTTAAGATATTGATTGGACTTAATGAAAGCAAAAGCAACTTTTTTACCAATCATTCCCTCGTTCAACTTACAATCCTACCACCCGGCTAAATTAAAGGCTAAAAGAGGTTTAAAAATCAGTATTGGGTCGAGTGAGTAGGGTCAAACTTTTTAACTCCTTAATCAGTGTTAATCTGGAAGTGACCCAAAATAATAAAAACTTTTCTTCTAATTATTACTGTCAGTAAAGTTTTAAACCATATGAACTACCTTAACTTTTACTAGCATTTAGTGAGGGAAGACACACCTAGGCGGGCAAACTAAATTCTACCAAAGTTCAAATTTCATATTTAAGTAAATTAATATAAAAGAAAGTTGAAACTGTGATTGAAAACCAATGTTCATTAACCAGGTATCTTTTGAGGAGTGTCTTAGCATGAGAACTGAGAGAAGATGGACAGGTTCTGCTCCGATGAATAGAGTTTCTGTTTCGATTCTTGCAAGTTTATGTACTTCCCAAAGAGACTAATACTTAGACGGAGGATACAACAGCTCTTATCATTTCTTGGGCAACTAGGTGCCGTAACTGTACATTGATGACAAAGAGACTAGTACTTAGAGGGAGGATACAAGAGCTCTTATCATTCCTTGAGTAACTAGGTGCCGTAACTATACATTGGTGACAAAGAGACTAATACTTAGACGGAGGATACAACAGCTCTTATCATTCCTTGAGTAACTAGGTTCCGTAACTGTACATTGGTGACAAAGAGACTAATACTTAAAGGGAGGATACAACAGCTCTTATCATTCCTTGAGTAACTAGGTGCCGTAACTATACATTGGTGACAAAGAGACTAATACTTAGAGGTAGTATACAACAGCTCTTATCATTCCTTAGGTAGCTAGGTGCCATAACTGTACATTAGCGACGTCATTTTTGATTTTTCATAATAATTACAATTTCGCGTAAATATAACATTATTTTTAGACTATTTTGTCGTAAATTAAGTGAAATGAATTTAAAATAAGTTTTATTTATTACCTAATGCATATATTCTTTAATTTTCTGTGATGTATGGAGTAGTTTATTGTAGCATCACTGAAAATGCCCCCCGTTTATTGAGTACGTGCTACAATAGGGGTTGTAGAGGAGTGGTGGAGTATCTAGTCTCTCTCTTGGGAGACTATAGTAGGGGTAAGTACAGTTACGGCACCTATGGAAACTTACCACTGTGTTTTTCAGGCCATGTACTCCCTCTAAGTATTAGTCTTTTTGACTTCCAGACTCCTTATAGCTGTGCTATTCGGCTCATGTACACCTTTTAAGTATTAGTCTCTTTGGTGCTTCCTCATTACCTACAACACCCATATGGCCTGGTACCCACTCAAGTTCAATAGCTTTACTCTCTGCCAAGAGAGACAAGTAAGTCTATATACTTGAACAAAGGCATAAAAGCAACTCTGCTCAAGGAGTGGAAGTAAGACCTGATACTGCCTATTTTGAAGTTGTAAAAAGTATATCTTCAGGCAGTTCAAGTAACCTATCTGTAATAAATCCACTAGAAAGTCTTTGGGTTAAATAACGCCTTCATATTTGTTACAAAGGTAACAAACTCATAATATAATTTTAATTAATAGTTTTTCTAACATATTAAAATGTAAAAGTTAAAATTTAATTATTCCCAACCCCTAACATAATGACCTTACAATTTAATTTTGTTTAATAAAACTTCTCATTAAATTTCATACTTTTGGTTTTAATAATATTTAAAGAAAGTTAGTTATTACTTTATTTTACGGTACCTATAAATTTTTTATATATATTTTAATACAGTCCGTAGCAGTATTTTTTACATCATTTGTGGCTTAAAAAAATGTATAATTTAGCCTTATCGCATCATTATAAGAGGAAAAAGTAATGCCTCATTTTTCTGTTGTTCCTTATTTTACCATTTTATAATTACACAAAACAAAAATTTTATTAAGTAAAGACTGGAAAACGCTTTTTTCGCAAGGAGAGTGCTTCTGCGTAGTATTTATTGCCACGAGGACAACATTCAATGAACCAAAGCTATTATATTATCCAACCCAATTGAATAATAAGTTTAAAAAATACGATAAAATAAAAGGAATAATTATGATGAAACCTTAATTGGGATTATTAGGGTGAACACAGTACTTTTCCTTAGACCTATGGCTGAGGGTAAGGAAAAATGTAAAAAACATTTTTTACATGGTAATGTAAAAAAAGATAAAGTCATTTTATAACTCAAATTATGTAAAATCTTATGTTTACACAGATTCGGCCAGAATCTGTAAAACCTAATCAAATAAGCCTAAGGTCGTCTACCTAAGAAGCCTAGTAAGACAATGATTCTTAGCCAGCTAAGCAACTAAGACTAAGATTTTTAGCCAGATAAAAAAACTAAAAAAGCTTAGCTAGCCACATAAACAACTAAAACTAAGAGTTTTAGCCAGATAGACAACTAAATTTAAGATTATTAGCAAGCTAAGCAACTAAGACTAAGATTCTTAGCCAAATAACAACATAGCCATAAACAACTAAAACTAAGAGTTTTAGCCAGATAGACTATTAAATTTAAGATTATTAGCAAGCTAAGCAACTAAGACTAAGATTCTTAGCCAAATAAACAACTAAAAGTAAGATACATAGCCACATAAACAACTAAAACTAAGAGTTTTAGCCAGATAGACTATTAAATATAAAATTATTAGCCAGCTAAGCAACTAAGACTAAGATTCTTAGCCAAATAAACGAATAAAAGTAAGATACTTTGCCACATAAAAACCTCAAACTAAGATTCTTAGCTATGGATTCTTAGTTAGCTAAGCAACTAAGACTAAGATTCTTAGCCAAATAAACGATTAAAAGTAAGATACTTAGCCACATGAACAACTAAAACTAAGATTCTTAGCCTGATTAACTACTAAGATTAAGATTCTTAGTTAGCTAAGCAACTAAGACTAAGGCCCGTATTTAAAGACGTTTTCCTAACATTTTCCTAACATTTTCCTAACATTCTCCTAACACCTAACTTTTTCCTAACATTTTCCTAACTCCTAACACTCACCTTAGGTTTAGGTAAGGGAAATGTTTTTAAGCCACGAAATTTAAATGATCGTTTCTGTGTTTTAGTCATTTAGAGGCTTCGCATGATTTTTTTTAGTAAGAACCTAAGGTAGTTAAGTCAAAAAGTGATACCATTGTAAATAACGTAATATATCGCAAAATATCAATTTTATTAACTTATTACCTGGATTTATGACACACTTTGTCGTATTAATAACTATCTACATAAATTTACATAATACTGTTAATCCACTTACCTTACTATTAGGGAGTTTACCCTGAAATTCTTTTAACACAATCAAATTTTTTATTTTATATGGTCTGTTTAGGGCCGGCTATCGATTCAAAGAGGAAATTCAGTTGGTCCGGTGTGAATAATTCAGCCATTATTATACCAAAAAAATTTTACACAAGCAAAAATGAATTTGATGACAAAATACGAAAAACAATATTGTGTAAATGATTTAGCAAAATGAAAACAGTGTTGCACTGATTAACAGGTTTTCATTTAGACACCTTTGGATTCGTACAACCTGGTCCACGTTTAAACTTGAAACGCTTGATACTGCTTTATTTATGAAAGCTGTTACAATAATTGAACATTGTATTTGTATTAACTCTACTGTTTACTAAAACATAAGTAAATAAAGTTTCTAATATATTTAACATTCGCCAAAGGAAGGCCGCATTGTTGTTTATGACAAAGTGTGTCGTAAATCCAGGTAATAAGTTAATAACATTGATATTTTGCGATATATTACATTACTTACAATGGTATCACTTTTTGACCAAAGTACCTTAGGTTCTTACTAAATAAAATCATGCGAAGCCTCCAAAAGACTTTTAAAACACGATAGGAGAACGTTAGGAAAATGTTAGGAGAATGCTAGGAGCTAGGAAAATGTTAGGAAAAAGTTAGGAAAATGTTAGGAAAACGTTAGGAAAAAGTTAAGAAAATGTTAGGAAAATGTTAGGAAAAAGTTAGGAAAATGTTAGGAAAAAGTTAGGAGAATGTTAGGAAAATGTTAGGAAACGTCTTTGAATACGGGCCTAAGATTCTTAGCCAAATAAACGACTAAAAGTAAGATACTTAGCCACATGAACAACTAAAACTAAGATTCTTAGCCTGATTAACTACTAAGATCAAGATTCTTAGTTAGCTAAGCAACTAAGACTAAGATTCTCATTCAGCTAAGCAACTACTGAGATACTCTAGCAGCAAAATAACTAAGATTAAAATCTTCTACCGCATTTACTATGGAACTGATATCTAAGCTTTTCTACCTGATGATATCACAGCTAAAACAAAGAACTTGGGATATCAGCTATAGGCTGACATCTTGCACCAACTATATCTAAGCTAAGCAAATATATCTAAGAAATTCTTACCTTTTGATGATAATTAAATAATTTCGAATTCAGATATAACATACTCACCTACTCTGAATGGAAGTTTGAATCTTTCTTGATTTGACTGATTATTAAGAGACTGTTAAATTCTAAGGTTTCAAGTCTCATAAATATTTTTATTGCTATTTTATTGGATGTTTAATTGATCTTAAAGGTTTGTTAATAATAATGTTCACAATGGCTCATAAGATTTTTTGAAAAAAACGCAATAAAAAATATGTAAAAATTTCTACGTTTAACATCGAATCTATAAATATGGCTCTACAAAATTTTAACAACAACACAAAGTTAATATTAAAATCAAATATTCAATAATACAATAATGTAAATACGTCTGTTGTCAAACAACTGGGAAATAACCATTTGATAAAAAAACATTATTGTGTTAAGGGATAATTATTTCACAAAAAGATAGGAGTAACTATTTATCAAACATTTAATAAAATCAAATTATAATGTTAAGTTAAAATTTATTTACTTTATTATAAGTCAGCATGTAATAAAATTAAGTAATATTGTTATTTGTTAATTTAAAGTTATAATCAAATGTAATCGATAAGTACAAAATTTAAAGCTGATAATGATAAAAAATAAAAATTAGTTATTAATTATACACATACATATGTATATATATATATGTGTATGTGTGTATGTATGTATATGTGAATGTAGATGTATACATATGTATGTGTATGTATATGTATATTATTGTATATATGTGTATGTAGATGTATGTGTGTGAGTGTATGTATGTATGTAGGAGATCATAGATATATGTAGTTTATTATAAAATATAGATACAGAGGAGATATAATATGTATATATAAATTAAATGATATATAAATAATTGATAAAATAAAATATATAAATATTGAGTTTATAAATTGGTATAAATCATAAATATAAGGTATTAAATATACTTATCGACTTAATTTATTAATTTATTTATTACATTAGCATTAGTAACTCTACCCCTAGCGGGATACCTCGGCATTAGCCGATATAGAATCATTATAAAGTTTGTATGTAATATTAAAAAATATGCATGATTATAAGATGATATTATTTATTGTAATGGTTTTATTAAGGTTATTTTTTTTTATTTTTTTTTTTTTTTTTATTTATTTATCAAACAACTGGGTATTAAGCATTGGAAAAAATAGGGAGTGACTATTCGTAAAAAAATGGGGATTACCGTTTGACAAACAAATGGGGATTAACCATTTTTGAAACAACTGGGAAATAAAGATTTAGGTCTTACGTTGGTGACCGCGTTAATGTAGATGAAGAAGCCGGGTTAATCCGCGTTAATAATGGGAAATAACCATTTTTGAAACAACTGGGAAATAACCATTTGCCAAACAAATTAGAAGTAACATTTTTTCAAACAAGTTAGGAGTAACTATTTGTCAAACAAATTAGGAGTAAACAAATTAGGAGTAACCATTTGTCAAACAAATTAGAAGTAACCAATTGTGAAATAAATTAGGAGGAATCATTTGTCAAACAAATTAGAAGTAACCATTTGTCAAACAAGTTAGGAGTAACCATTTGTCAAACAAATTAGGAGTAATCATTTGTCAAACAAATTAGAAGTAACCATTTGTCAAACAATTAGAAGTAACCAATTGTGAAACAATTAGGAGGAATATTTGTCAAACAAATTAGAAGTAACCTTATTTCAAACAAGTTAGGAGTAACCATTTGTCAAACAAATTAGAAGTAACATTTGTCAAACAAATTAGAAGTAACCAATTGTGAAACAAATTAGGAGTAATCATTTGTCAAACAAATTAGAAGTAACCATTGGAGGAGTAATCATTTGTCAAACAAATTAAGGTAACCATTTCTCAAACAAATTAGAAGTAACCAATTGTGAAACAAATTAGGATAATCATTTGTCAAAAAATTAGAAGTAACCAATTGTGAAACAAATTAGGAGTAATCAAACAAATTAGAAGTGTGAAACAAATTAGGAGTAATCATTTGTCAAACAAATTAAAAGTAACCATTTCTCAAACAAATTAGAAGTAACCAATTGTGAAACAAATTAGGAGTAATCATTTGTCAAACAAATTAGAAGTAACCATTTCTCAAACAAATTAAGAGCATATTTCAAGCACCTGGGCAGTAAAGGTCAGAAACAAGTACTTCACCTTGAATCCCCAGAAGCTTTGAAAACAAATTTTTAGCTTATTTTTCAACTAAAGATTTGCATGAACGATGATTTCAAAAATTATAAAGACTTTTTTTCTCGTTCAAAGTGTGTAGAGTAGGTTGCCTTTTCAAAGGAATTTCGTTGGTGCTATATTTCCTTTGATATATTTACAAGTTTTTAACACCTTATTTAAAACTTTGTATAAAATTAAGGCTAAAAAATATGAAAAAGGATGTTAAAAATTTAAAAAAAAAGTAATTAAGGAAAGTACAATAGAGATTATTAAAACAAATAAGCTGTTTTTTAATACTTATTAAAATTAAACCCATGAATGGTTTTTAATTTTTTAAGCGTATCTTGTTTTTAACGTAAAATACATTTAAACAAAATTTAAAAAAAGGTTTAGTATTGATTTATATCTAAAAATAAAGATAAACGCAATCAAAGAATTCATACGAAATTAAAGAAAAATAGCGATGTTAAAAAATGACACCCTGAAAATTACTGAGAAGAAAATACTGTCAGATCCAGTATATTAAAAAATAATATTTATAAAAAAACATCCAACATTTATTTCAAAAACTATTCCAAGAATTAAAATAAAGGAAAAAATAAATAAGTCGCATATTTTTGCACACTTTATTTATTATAAACAAATGAATTTTGTTATTTCAAAAATTACATTTCAACTATTATATTGAAAAAACATATACATATGAATTATATGGAAATGATTGTCATTACATTTAGAAAAGGAAGATGTAGTTGAAATGCAAATACATGCTTATATATATATATATATATATATATATATATATATATATATATATATATAATATATATATATATACATACATATATACTATAAAATTTAAAAGTTATATAATATTTGCTAAAATGGTATAGGAGAGAAAATATTAATAAATTATCAATTTATATAAATACTACGTTTGCGTTCTAATCAAACACCAACTGCCCACCTTTTACATGGGAATTTATAAACAATCTGTTTTAAATACACGAACAATGTAAAAATGATTTTTTTAATTAACTGAATACTCTTAATTAGTACTTAATTAGTACTGAAACTATTAATTAGTCAAAACAAAAAAATATTTTTGTTTCGATATGTTATTAAAAATTAAATGTGAATAAATTATCCCACGTAAAAACGGGTAGAGTCAGAACTCGTGGGCGAATTCAGTAATGCTGCTTTTATAGCTATATCCTTTGAGAGAGGACTTACGTAGAATAACACAGTAATAAGTTGCCTGGAAGTGTGATAGTTTCTGTAAGGTGTCATAACTAAGGACTAGAAACTTTCAACTCATCTACAACCCCTATAGGAGTGCATTGTATATATTTGTAATGCGAACCTACAAGGCGGGCATTTTTTAGTGACGTCATATTAAATCAATTTAAACAACTTAGATAATTGAAGGATAAATGCGATAAATAATTATTGAAACTATTTTTAAATTTATTTTACTTAATTTAAGACAAAATAGTCGAAAAATAATGAAATATTTACATTACATTGTGATTATTGTAAAAATCTAAAAATTACATCATCAAAGTACAGTTATGGTATCAAGCTACCCAAGAAATGATTAGAGCTGATGTATCCTCCCCAACTCACTCTTGGAGTAAGGTTACAATAGTTATACACAGATCCTGAGAGCCTAGTAATAGTAATATATCTATATGCCTCTATGCTCTATGATATCGCCTTCAATCTCAGGAGATATAGTAGATGCGAAATATCGTGTTCTTTTATCTGTTAATTTGATTAACTCTTTATGAATAAAAAAATAAAAATACATTAACTTAAGTTACCTGCTGTAAATGAAATATGAATAAAAAATCAACTAAATTATTTTAACTTAACCATTTTATTTATTGTAACAATACAAGAAATTCTTATCAATATAAAATCAGTATATTTTATAATTAACAAAGATTAAATTATAATGGGTAGAAAACATCAAAAGAAAAAAGTTTGAAGATAAAAATTGTTTTTACTAATAAAGAATAGAAATAAAAATAGATAGAGGTTGACATTTTTTTTTTATTTTTACAAAATAAACATTTATTTAAAAAATAAACGTGGACGCAAGTTCTTAATAAAAGAAATTTATAAAATAAAATGACGAGCTAAGAGAAATACTTTAATTGGCAACATTCAAGCTTTAGGTTGTTTTTTCTGTTTTTTTAGAAAATTGTATTTCAAGCTTTTTTTTTAAGCGAATTCCCTCGGTTAGGGTGAAAAAGGAAACGAAGTTATCGAATTAAACCGTCGAGAGAGGGCTTTGTTTTTAAGAGAGAACGAGATAGAAGTTTTCTGCCGCTTGTAGGGTCTTGACAAAAGGATCAGTGAACGGTCTCATTAAGTAAAGCTGTTAGTTCTGTTCAGCGGAAAGGATTAGCGAACCAGTGATATAACTGAAAAACACAAAATGCTTTAGAGGATTACAAATACGACGAAAATAACTCGTACTAAAATACTTCTACCCTACCTTGGACAAAAAAAGATTTTTTTCCACGGAGGCGTTTAAGGTTTTTTAACCGCCGATATTTAAAGTCGTGAATTTTTACAATGGGTAAACACTAGTAAAAGAGTTTAATAGAAACGAGAATCTGTGTAAAAACGGAAGAACAAAAGTAAATAAGTTTTGAAGAAAAATAGAGGAGGTGAAATTAAAAAGTGTATTCAGTAAAAGCAACAATTATTAAACAAAAACCTAAACTAGGCTAGGAAACAGGCTCATTTTGAATCACACATTTTGAATACTTTGAAAATAATTTTTAAAAAATTAATAAAAACAATCATATTCAAAGGATGCATTGCCACTAAAACAAAAAATAGCTAGACACAAAATACAAAAGTTTTATTCTTGGTTATAATAGGTATTAAATGTTTAAGAAATACAAAATATTTGGTTTTATTGGGTATTTATAATTCACAAAATACAAAATGTTTAGTTTTAATGGGTATGGGTATTAAATATTCAAAAAATAAAAAAAATTTGGGTTATTTGGGTTATATTGGGTGTTAAAAAGTTCACAAAATACAAAATTTTTGGTTACAATTGATATTCATAATTTGCCAATTTTTTACTTTTCCTCATTTATACCGTAGATATATAGGAAATGTATTGTGATAGCAAAAAAATCCGAAACAAGGATGAAAACGGAATTATCCGTTTTAGGTGTTTTTAAGGCCTCCTGAGTGGTTTTCGCAAAGCTGGCTGTCTGAATGTGTGTAAGTGTGTGTGTGTGTGTGTGTGAGTGTCTGTCTGTTATCATCGCCCAGTGTATTAATGCTAGAGAGTTCAAACTTTGTACAAAAATCAGTCTACCGCTATTCGGAAAATATTTAATGACGTCATATTTTTTTTTAAATATTTATGACGTCATAACTTTTTTTATGACGTCATTAACCCGCAATAATGACTCAGCAAAAATTTCAAAAAATCATAAAACACGGACAAATGATTTAGCACACATATGACTTTGTATAAGACTAATATATGTGCCAAGTTTTATCTCATTTTCAGCATTAGTTCAATTTTTATTGAATGACTTGTGCACGTTTTTTAAAAAAAATGATGGAGGATAAGCGTAGCATATCCTCCATCATGATGGGGAAGATGTAATGAGGAAATGTTCCGTGGTACCCCGTACCCGATTTTTATTTTTTGTTATGTATGTATTAATTATTCACAAATAAAAAAAATTAAAAAAATGTATACAAGTCATTCGATATAAAGTGAGGGAATCCAAACATTCTTTTGTGTTTTGTGATTTTTTAAAATTCTTTCTTTCTTTCTTTTCTTCTTTCTGAGTTATGATTAAAGGTTTTATTACGATATAAAACGATATTTTCCAGTTAGCACAACTAGACCCAAAGATTGATTTTCGTGCCAAGTTTCAACACTCTAGCATAAATATACTAGGAGCTACAATGATAGCAGACATAAACAGACACAAACATACAGAAAGGCATACAAATACTTTGTGAAAACTATTAATGAAGTCTTAAAAACACTTGAAATGGATAATGAATGTGAAATCCCTGTTTCGCTATACTTTTCCTATGTACTACGAAAAAGTAAAAAGCTATTTTTCGGTTAGCACAAATAGACTTAAAGATTATTTTAATAGCCAAGTTTAAACTCCTAAGCAAAATAAAAAAGAAAGCTACGATAACCAAAAACACACACAATTTGGTAAAAATTAATCAGAAGGCCCTAACTGCCTCTGTGGCCGAGGTCGTTAAGGCGTTAGTCTTTACATTGACCTTTGACACCCACGGAGGTCTGGGTTTCGCATCCCAGGTTACGCTCTCAGTTTATAGAAGATTATTGTTAAGATAAATTATCGCCAACTTTAGCATACACTTTGAGCGTAACGGTTGCTACTACCACCCTAGGTGGTTCCCGCAGGGGTTATCCATGATGAGCCGCAAGGCTCTAAACGGGCATTATTATTATTACAATCAGAAGGCCCTGAAAACGTCTAAAACGAATGATTCAGGTGAAATCTTGGGTTTCAACCCAAAAAAATCCTTCCCCCCCGGTATACCCTTCCTGTATACCGAGGGTATAAATAAGGAAAATTAAGAATTAGTTTCGAAGCATAGTGAAGAAATTTGGATAAAGCTGAACTTTTCAGCTTTATTTTATGAGCATGTAAACAAAATTTCAAGTCTATACGACAAATACTGACGAAGCATTTGAAGAAATACGAAAAACTTGACTCCCGCCATGACGCCGATCCCATTAGCGAATTTTGCCACAAAAAAATTCGCTAAAAGGTACGGACAAGACAGCCTTAAGTGGACTATTTATAAAATAACTCTCGAGATTGCCTATCTGTCTTGATTTCTGTGGAGCTCTATGAAACTATTTCAACATAATATTGTACTTCGAATAAAAGAGGTATTTAAAATTATTACAAAAGAAAACATCAAATTAGACAGAAAGTCGATAAGCCGGTATTTACATGAAGATAAAAAAACTGATAACGGCTTTGACGTACAAGTTCTTTTTCCTTTCAGATTTATTGACTCCTTTTTTTACCCCGATCTTGTTCAATTTTTTTTCCTCTTTTGTTTGCTGGTTTTTAAGATTAAGGATAAGGGTGTTACTGGGTGAGATTATACTTGAAAAAAAGAACGGGAATAAGGAACCTCGAGAGAGAGGAAAAAAGTGGATTTAATTCAGTATGGAGTAAAGGCTTTATCTCTGATAAATCCACTACTAAACATTATCCACTATAAAGGGGAATCTCCTATCTTTGAAAATGGGCAAGGATTTTCTCCCTTCAAGTAAATGCAGGATGTAAAGTAAGAAAAAGCTTTACCACACACGACCATAATGTTAGAAGCTTTGTCTAAATATGAGTAGTGGTATGTAAAACCCAACAACACACAGTACTTGGCAGAATCCCACTATTTATTATAACTAGAGTCAACATAATGCTTTTATATGTATTCTAGGCCTATAAAGTCTTTTAGTTTTCCCCTTTTTAGGCTCATTTTTTTAAAAAGCATATGCTTAAATCTCTAACATTTCTCACACGAAGTGTCATTTATAATACTTTTAAAAAACGGCCCCGACTAAAGTTTTTTTTCAAGATTTGAAAAATGAAAAAAGACTCACCGTCTTCATTCGAACTTTTCCAGATACTGCTGAAGATTTGCTGTCTTCAGCAGCAGCACCCAGGAAAACAATTTTTATTTTTATTAAATGAACAATTTTTAATTTTGTTTAGGGTATTTTTTGGGTTTACACAAAGATCATGTATTAAACAAATATTTCTTTATTTAGTAGTATTTTTTATTATTGAACCCGTAGGGTCATGTAAGGGGTTCTACTCTCCTGCATGCCACTTTACTGACAACCCCTTGACTTTACGCACTCACTGCACCAGGGAAGATCTCGGTACAAAACCGAACAACAAAATTAAAATTGAATTTTAGCAAAAGTGAAACTTGTTAATTTAATAACCAAAACCAAATAGTTTGATTTCTTTGGCAACACTCTCAATTTTAAATCGAAATTTATCTTGATCTATTTGACTTCCAACATCGTCATGTTTGATTATTTAGCATAGTTTAAAATAATCTGGTACTTATTAACATAATTTTGAAACTGATTATACTAGCATTAATTAAGGGAGAAATCTAACATAATTCGAGACTTGTCAAATGCGTGTTTAAGTAACCTAATTAAACAATTTATTCAATAGAGATGAGCTCTGAGATATCTTAAGTAAATATAGTTTTGAATTATGCTAACAATTTGGGATTCGGTGAATATTTTGTATAATTTTAGAACCGCATTGATGAAAGGAATTAAATAAAACCACACATAAGGCTCTTTCAGTTTAAAATTTAAAGGGATATTAGACGTACGATTCTCAACCCTTGAGTCGCGACCCAGACTTGGGTCGCAGACAATTCTGGTTGGGTCACAAGGATATGATTGGTAAAAGCAAGGATCTTAAAATAAAGGGGATGACGCATTAAGGAACATTTCTGATCCCATGGAAGTTGTATAAGATAGAGAAATAGGAGAAAACTTACCTTCCCCTTGGTTATAATGAAAAAATGATTATGGGTTATGTAGCAAGGTTGTCAAGTTTGCTTCTGTTTTCAACTTTCTTCTGTGCTTTTCGTGATTTTTCCATTTTTGGTGCTTGTTAAGTCATTTGTGCTTATTTAATTTTAAATTTTGGACTATACTTTGCTACTTCTGTGAGTGATAATTTAAGCGTGTTTTGTTATAACCTTCTCAAGCAATAAACAATGAGAAACCATTGCGAGGTAAGTTTGCCTCTAATATTTAAGACCTGCGCTGTTATAAGAATATGCATGCGCAAATTGTAGCAAGCATGTGCATTTGGATTTTGACGTGTTTCGTCTCTATTTTCTGGTTTTCGATGGGGTCACTTTTTTGTACGGCAAATCGACTTAGTGCGTCATCCCCTGTATTCAAGATCCTTGGGTAAAAGTATACTAAAAAGTAAGTAGGCATGCATACCTTTAAAATAATTGTATAAAACAAACATATATTTTATTAACTGTAATTTTTTAGTTTAATAATGGTCGCCTTTATGAGCGTTTTTCATTTTTTTTTGGCAAAATTTTTCTTGCGGGAAAAATGTTACCAAAAAGAGAGAGAAATGCATTTACCCACGAAGACAGTGGTCTGTCAACAGTGTTGGACTCAGGGTCTGCCTCATACCAACTAAAACTCACTCCGCGAAACCCCTTAAACCTAGCCTGGAACCGTTATTCACATTACTTCAGGCTAGGTTAGGAGCGTTTATTAGATACATAAGATACGGCTCTATATAGTGACTTAATAACTTACACATTTTAAATTATTCCAAAAATAATAATATAGTCACTTAACTAGCTTTAGTTCTACAATAGTTTTTAATAATTCTTCATTTTTTATTATAATTTCCTAAACCAGTGTTTTCATCTACAGAAAACCGAATTAAATTTAAGTCAACTTAAAATAAAATAAACATAATAATAAATACTTAAGGTATAAAAACAGACTTGAATTGACAAGACTCGGTTTGAAAAACCAGTCTTAAGACAGGTTTTCATGGGAATTGGGTCGGGGGTAGTCACCATCAAATATTTTGGGTTGAGAATTTTTCGTACTATGTATACACACACACACACAAATAGTATATATATATATATATATATATATATATGATTATATATATATTATATTATATATAATACTGTATTTTTCCTTCTAAATTATTATTAGGCAGAATAATATACTACATAGCGATTATAATGATTATTATATTTAGAGGGGAATTTTGTTTCTTTTCGTTTAATTTATTATTTCTCCACTAAATCTTTTATAAGAGTATTAAAATTATGTAGCAATTATAATGTGTATTCTATTTTGTGGGGAACTTTGTTTCTTTTATTTAATCTATTATATCTCAGCTAAAAAATCTATAAGAGTATAATATACTATTTTACAAACTTATTTCTTTAAAAAAAAAAAATTAAGAAGTATATTACATCTGCCGCGAATATCAAATAAAATTTTACGTAAAATACACACTTATGAAATACAGAAATTCACACAAAGTTCAAAAATATTAAATAAAAAAGACAAGAATACTATTAAAGAAATTATCATAAGCATGAAAAGTTATATGTTATGAAAAGATACCAAGGCAATTTTCTCAAGTAAATATTACAATATTTTAAAATTTTATCTTTTATATATTATTATTCGACTCACAAAGTCTGAATGCTCGTCGAGGCGTCTAAACGTATACTTTGCTTACGCTCGGTTTACGTCTTCATCGTGTAATTGAAAGTAGGGATTATATAAACACATGATAGATGTGTTATATAGCACTAATTAGCGAGTATGATATTTCGATTTTAAAGTTAGTACGAATATTAATTAACAGATTCGAAAAAGTTGTAAGTATAAAAAGTTAAGCTAAACAATGATAAAAAGTTTAATAATAAGTTAATAAGTAAAAATTATTAATTACTTGTTGTATAATGAATATTTTTCGTACTTAAATACAACGACATATATATTTTTAACTATTTTTATTTTATTTTCTTATTTCTCTTTTCATCGCTAAGCCTTTATTTTACTTATATTGTTTTAATACTTAATAAACTTATCTTTCACTCTAAAACGAAAATACTTGGGTATAATTAGAGACTGCGAGAACAATAAGTATATTTTCTATGGGTCGATTAATCTTACTTCTTCGCTGTATAAACGGAAAGATAAGACGAAATAATCGCGGATTAACGTAATTTGAAAAACATGTAATTTATCGTTAAGTTTTTCTCATCGCACTCAGCGTACAGGGATGAATCGAAATTTTAAATTATTATCCTTCCGGCGCTTTTTGTTTTACTCCTTTGCTAATTCACTCAATTTTGATGCTAACGCGGGGTTACTGGTTTTTAAAACATTTTTATTTATTAACATGACAAGTATCTTTTCATCTAATTATGTAAATCTATTAGTTTCTTTTCATCACCACTTTTACACTAATTTATTTAAAAGATGTAATTAAAAAAATCGTTAACAGCTTAAGAACA
>JACMZG010000044.1:85545-87308 GCA_018340805.1 Microvelia longipes | reverse complement strand
TATACATAAATATCGGAGTTCTGATATAACCAACTGACACTAACATTTCACTCTTGGTTTTGTCAGACCCTGCCTAGAAATGTACGAGGACGCCGAAAGGTTCTATATTTATTACAATACACATCACACTGGAGCATGGATTATGTGCAAATCAAAATGCTAATCAATGTCGTGGATTTGCCTGGATTGGGGGTTGCAGGCTGCCTCAGGTTCAATGCTAGCATAAATGCTGTACTGTAATACTATCAACTGTAACTATTTATAACAGTTGATAATTATTACTGGTAAGAACGGAGAAAAGCGTTTAGTTAAATTAAACACCGATGTCAACCGTTACAGTGAGATCAGGTATAAATGTATCAGGTATATATCAGTTATATATTGCTTAAAGAGTTTTCCTCTTTTAGCAATACATACACTCAAAGGGTCAATTAAAAAGAGGAATAAATAACTACAAGTAGCACATTGTCTTAATGTTGCAATTATTCTAATTAGAAATCGAACAAAGGACTAAAAAGTAAAAACATTTATAAGGCATTACAAATAACTTATTGTACTTTACCATATAATAACCATTTCAACGTAATAACCAATAATAAGAAATGGGAATCACTATTAAGAAGAAAGGTCGATGGAATGTAAGAAAGAGTGATACTAGTTAAAATGATGGAATTACTAATACACAGTAGGAATGAAAGGAGAAAAAATATAAGGTTAAGGAGAAAGGAAAAAATCCGGTTGAGTTATAGAATGTGAATATATAATATATATATATATATTATATATATAATATATATATATATATATGAAAGGATCCGATCAGAATTCTTCGGGTTGGTTTACTTCCTCAACAACCTTATACAAGTATTTCCTATTATGTATAAAGGAACAAGGATGAAAAAAATCTTAGAGTTGCGGTCCAAAGCACAATGACACTGCATTAGGGTGATTGAAGTCACGAGGAAAAAAGGAGAGAAAAAAAAGGAATCGGCCGAGCCGATAATATGAAAGAAAGAGAGAAGGGAGAGCTGATAGCATCCGTGGTAAAGTAGATTTTCACCAGTAATCCTCCCATTGACAAGAAGAAAAATTTTTCTTGGAAATAAAATCTCCAAGATGAAATATACTCAATCTAGAGGATTTAACAATTCCATAAATAAAACTCGTCCAGCTATGCATGATAATTTTTCTCTTTATCAATTCAACATGGTTATAATAATATCAATTCTATTTATAATTTAATGATCAATTTATTATTATAAGATGAAATCAAGCGATAAAGTATTTACATTTTTACCTAATTTCGAAAGAGAAAATGAGCTTACATACACCATATACATTATATATATATATATATATATATATAAATATATATATATTATATATATTAATATATATATATAATATATAATATATATATAATATAATATATATATATATATATATAATATATATATATATATATATATATATATATATATATATATATATATAATATATATATATATATATATATATATATATATATATTCTCATCAGGAGTATTGTCTGAAAAAATAATAACTAAAATGTTTTTCTTCCATTAGACGATTCCTCTTTAAAGAAAACACCTTCCCCCACCTTCAACATCTACAAACCTAATCTGATATACTCATTTCTTCTTTGGAAATACGTTAAAATGAAATAAACAAAAGTGCAAATAAAAAAATACAACACAACGAAGGTACAAAAAAAAATCTTATAAAATTATGCAATAAATTCAT
>JACMZG010000044.1:23045-80545 GCA_018340805.1 Microvelia longipes | reverse complement strand
ACTTAATCTGCATTTTTTTACTTTCACTTACTTATAACTGAGGTTTAGAGGAAAAGTATTGTGTTCGTAAGAAATACGAAATCGAGATTTCAACTAAATTACCCCTTTCAAGCGTTTATAGACCCAGATTTGTTGTTTATAGACCTCTGAGTTGTTTTTATAAAGTTTTATGTATGTAAATATGTATCTATATATGTGTGTGTATCATCGTAGCTCCTAGTGTCTTTATATTAAAGAGTTGAAACTTGGTACGAAAATCATCTTTGAATTTTTTTTTGCTATACGAATTAATAGCTTATCAAAAATTTCAAAATTCATAAAACACTAAATAATGTTTTAATAAGGTTGTTATTTTGCCCACATGAGGTAATTTATTAGAGCACAATGTATGTGCTAAGTTTCATCTAATTATCAGTATTAGTTCAATGACGATTACGGTTTAAAAAAGTCGTAAAAAATCTTATAACAACAAAATTAAGTTTAAATTTGATACAAGCCTAATAATTCATGCAATAAATAAGTATACGAATTTTCGTGTCACTAATATATCTACAGATTTTGTTAGATCAATAATGTTAAGCAGCATTAAGGAAGGTCAACACTGGATGAGTGACCACTGGGAATCAAACGAACGTTTTTACTCTCTGAGGACAAGCGAAGCGAGTCCGAAGTAGCAAAGATGAGCTTTGCAAATCCGTTATGGTGAGGATCATAGAGATATATTACTAGATATATATTACTATTGGTTGAATTTTGAAATATCGAAAAAGTAACCTGACCACATTTGATTATCATTATCATCAAATAAACAGAACAAAAAAAACAGTAAATTATTTAGTAGAATGTTTAAAATACTAATCATAACACAAAGAATCTATAGGAAGCCCAAAACAATTGATTAATTATAACCTCAACTCCCTCTTGGAGGAGGTTTCAATGTGGTTACACAGAGCCCCTGAGAGCCCCACTAAAAATGTTTCAGGCCGCTCAATGTATTAAGATAGGCTATGCCCCCTCTAGTATATATCTTTATGGTGAGGATAAGATTCAAATACCTCATATCCAATTTTTTATTTAGTAATAAATATGGTTGACTTGTTTAATTTTTTTTATTCACAAGCAAACTTTTTTTTTGGTTATTTATTATAAAAGAAAATAGGATAAATAACTTTTTCCGCAACTTCGGAAAACGAATGAAATGCGTGCAGGAGTAGATTATGAAATCAATTTTGAAGTAAAATTTTTGTTTTCTATGTACTTAGGTAAGGCTTAAATAAAATAATAATATTTTTAAATATAAATATTTTTAATTTTATTTTTATATATTTAATTTAATATATAATTAATATATAATTTAATATACGATTAAAAATACTTTTAATCGTATTTCTCTGATTTAAACGATACACAATACATATAACATAAACTGATATTTCAAGAATCCAAGATTTGTTCTTGAATCAATTATTACCTAGATTCATTATAAAAAAGCATAAAAATAGACCCGCAATGCACAAATATGTGTCTGTGACGTCATTTTGGTAAATTCAGAACTCTTTTAAAATCACTCACATAAAAAAGAATTGATTTAAAATTAACAAAATACATTTATGATTAGATATTGTTATTAATAGGATCGGAATTAACATTGCATTAATTCAAGAAGGTCAAATAAATAATGTGAGACACATGCAAGGACCTCATAATCCACAGTCTAAATAAATCGAATGGAAGCACATTAAAATTTCAAACTAAACTTTTATAGCAAAACATTATAAATGTGGTAATTTATAATACTATTCTCATAACAGTCATGTCATGCAGTAGAGTCTAGCACATCATTTCCTAACCTTTTTACTTTTCCTCATTTATACTGTAGGAATATAGGAAAAGTATTGTGTTTGCGAAAAAATTCGAAACCGGATTATCACCGGAATTAACCGTTTCAGGCGCTTTTAAGGCCTCCTGAGTGGTTTTCGCAAAGTTGTCTCTCTGTATGTATGTGTGTGTGTGTGATCAACGCCTAGTGTATTTATGCTAGAGAGTTGAAATTTTGTACAAAAATCATTCTACCACTTTTGTTGTTCTAGTCAGAAAAAAATTAATAGCGTCATTAACCCGCAATAATGACTCAGCTAAAATTCCGAAAAATCATAAAACACGGGAAAATGATGAAATCCTATTGAAATTTAGCTCGCATATAGCTATGTATAAGACTATCATATGTGCTAAGTTGCATCTCATTATCAGCATTACTTCAATTTTTATTAAAGGATTACTTTATGTCATTTTAAAATTGTAAAAAAGAAAGAAATAATCTACTTGAGTTGAAATGTAGTACAAGTGCATCTCTTAACGTAATAAATAGGTGTACTAAGTTTTGTTATAATACAACAAGTCTATCTATATTTATTGGTGGATCATAAAAGTTAAGCAGCATCGAGCGGGGTCAGTGCCTGGAAAATGACCATTGGGAATAAAGCTGATGTGTTTACTATCTGAGGACGAGCGAAGCGAGTCTGAAAACGTGTTGCAGTCTAAATTTAACGACTTGTACTTCTAAATACGAGCGAATCGAGTCCGATGTTATGAGGAAAGGTTCCGAGGTACCGCGTACCCGACTTTTAGTACTGATACTATGTACATTTCTCATTATTTTTTTCGTAACTTTTTTATTCGTAATAGTCAGGAAATTTTGGATGTTTTACAGATTGTTTGAATTGTAAAAAGATTGATAAGTAGCTGTTTCAGATATATATATATATATATATAATATATATATATATATATATATATATATATATATATATAACAACTAAATAGTACGACATTTAAAGTAATAAAACTCACTTGCAAGCTTTCGAGTGCGTCTACACTCTTCAACAGGCCGAGAGGAACTGAACGGATATATATATATATATATAATTATTATATATATATATATAATAAAACAATAGCACTTATTGACCATAAGTTATATTTATAACTTTTATAAGTAATAAGCTTGCAAGCTTTCGAGTGCGTCTACACTCTTCAACAGCCGAGAGGAACTGAACGGATATATATATATATATATATATATATATATATATATATATATATATATATAATAACAAATAGCACTTAATGACCATAAGTTATAATTTATAACTTTATAAGTAATAAGTTATAAGACCATAATAATTGTTATTAAACACTTTCTGATGACGACCTAATCATACGGTCGAAAGCTTAAATGTAGTTTTATTTATCATGACCAATACCTCATAACTTTTTACTAATTATATATTATATATATATATATTATATATATATATATATATATATATATATATATATATATATATATATAATATATATATATATATTATATTATTAATATATATATATATATATATATATAATATATATATATATAATATATATATATGACAATAAATAATATATTATTGTTATGACACCCCTACGAAATATAACAAGCAAAATAATGCAATGCTAAATCTGGGAACTTTTCATTCAACATTCGTGATCATTCAAGGTTCGACATAATGTCATGTCCCACTCTATTTCGTTACGTTTAACTCTTGAGGTCTAATAAGTCAGCGGTAATAAAATTATAATCTAGATACAATTTATACTAAAATATTTGAAGGAAATAAAAATTATTTAATTTTATTACTTCCATACTATAACCAAAAAAATTATTTTATTTTATTACTTCCATACTATAACCAAAAAATTATTTTATTTTATTACTTCCATACTATAACAAAAAATTATTTTATTTTATTACTTCCAAACTATAACCAAAAAATTATTTTATTTTATTACTTCCATACTACAACCAAAAAATTATTTTATTTTATTACTTCCATACTATAACCAAAAAAATATTTTATTTTATACTTCCAACTATAACCAACTTGTATGTAATTGAGGAAAAATTACTAAAAGGGAATTAAGCTGAGTTGAAATAAGGCAAAGTTAGAAAGTTACTAGAGAGGCAAGAAACGGATATTAGAGGCATAAGGAATTTTCTCTTATCAACCAATTACTTTATTAATCTTTAAGAGGATTTTCAACGTATATAAGACTAACTTGGCTACTAAGCTACTTAATATTAACCCATTGCTTCAACCTGATGTGTAAACAGCAATAAATAAATGAATTAATATTCGTTCATGGTATTTGCCACGCTTGCTATCAGCCTATGCTATTTAAACCTGCCGATGAGTCTTAAGATAAAAGCAGTGTTTACTTAAATACTAAAAATTATAAGGAACTTATTATGTATTTAGCTTAAATAAATATTTAAAAAAATATTTATTATAAATATTATAAACTAAAACTTATAAGGAACTTATTTTGTATTTAGCTTAAATAAATATTTAAAAAATATTTATTTATAAATATTATAAACCAAAACTTATAAGGAACTTATTATGTATTTAGCTTAAATAAATATTAAAAAATATTATTATAAAATATTATAAACCAAACTTATAAGGAACTTATTATGTATTTAGCTTAAATAAATATTAAAAAAATATTTATTATAAATATTATAAACCAAAACTTATAAGGAACTTATTATGTATTTAGCTTAAATAAATATTAAAAAAATATTTATTATAAATATTATAAACTAAAACTATAAGGAACTTATTATGTATTTAGCTTAAATAAATATTTATAATATTTATTATAAACATCGGATCTCCCTGCTTCGGACTCGCTTCGCTCGTTCTCATGTAGTAAATGCATCCGTTTCATTCTCAGCGGTCACCCATACAGCACTGACCATGCTCACAGCTGGTTAACTTTTATGATCCAACAAAAATCCTGGATATATTTGTCAATTAGATCATTTTCCGATTTCTTTACATTTTTTTGAAAAACGTACACAAGTCATTTAATAAAATTTGAACTAGCGTTAATAATGAAATGAAACTTAGCACATATGTTAGCATTTTACATAGCAACATGTGTGCCACATCTCAATACGATCGCATTATTTTCCTGAGTTTTATACTGCATGTACTGCAGCATAAGTTTAATTATTAACTTTTATTGTGTGTGCCTCTTAGTTTAATACAATTTTGTGATTTGAGCACAAAACTAAATTTATGCAATAATTTTTTCTTTCCTCTTTTCATATTTTAAGGACGAGCGAAGAGAGGCTGAAGTACAGAGGAATTTATTGAAAACCTCTGTACACGTTAGAGAGAGTGGTATTATTGAGAGTGGTTGGAAAACACAGGTTCTATACATATACATCCATCTATATACCTATATGTATATATCTATACATATACATTTATACATACGGTGTCTTTGTAAACAACTATTACTGTAAAGTTTGAATACTTCATATAAATAGTTTGTGGCTAATTAGATTTGTTTGACTGAAACTAATCATAATTTTACTTACTAGTAAATTCAAGTGAAATAAGCGTTTTCTTACCTGAAACATAACAATGTTAAAATGAGACAAAACCAAAATTATTAACAAAATTAATTATTACTGTTGCGGAGTAACGAAATGCAGTTCGTGATAGTGAAAAGGGCATTTGCCGTAGAGATACATTACCGCTGAGTACAAACTGTCAATACATTGAGAAGCTGGATACATCTTTTGGAGTTCTCAAATAGTCCAAGAGCCGGACCTGAAAAAATGTGACTCATTTTGTACTGCTTCAAACCAAATTATTCTGAAAATATACCTTAAATTATGAAGGAAAACCATAGTCAGCCTATCTAGAGAGAAGCCCTTCATATGAATGCGCATGCTCAAAATTGTATAAAATCGCACTAATTCCACTTCTCTTGCAATAAGTGGCTCCCTGTAATTCGTGTGCGAAATATGAAGAGACAAGTTTGTAAAGCTGATGAAATGAGCCTATGAAACGAGTGTTTAATCAAAATGTGTATGTCATCAAAATCGGATGACTATAACCAAAGTTATGGCTCTTTCAAAAACCCCCCAAAAAAATAGTTAGTTTATGCCAAGTGAGCGAATTTCTTTGAAAAATTATTGTCTTTTTGTGCATTTTTTTAGCCATTTAACAATTGTCATAACTTTGGTTGTAGTCATCCGATTTCGATGATTAGACACTCGTTTTATAGGAAATTTTAATAGCTTTAAAAATGGTCTCTTCATGTTTCGCACTCGAAGCAATGAAGGGACTTACAGGGAGCCACATATTGCAAGAGAACTGGAATTAGTGCGATTTTATAAAATTTTGAGCTTGCGCATTCATATGAAAGGCTCCACTCTGGATAGGCAGACTATGTTTTTCTTTTATAATTTAAGGTATATTATCAGATTAATTTGGTTTGATTTAGTACAAAATGAGTAACATTTTTAGGCTGTTGGACTAAAAGGCTCTGGGTAACTTTATTCTAACCTTCTCCTAGAATGTGTTAAGGTTATAATAAATCAATTGATGACGGCTTTCCCCGCATTGTAAGTGTTTTGTTTACAACACACAACAAACTTTCTTTATAAAATTACAGCTATTTTTACCTTTTTACTTTTCCTCATTTATACTGTAATATAGGAAAAGTATTGTGTTTGCAAAAAATTCGAAACTGGAATCTCACCGGAATTATCCGTGTCAGGGGTTTTTAAGTTCTCCTGAGTGGTTTTCAAAAAGTTGTCTGTATGTGGGAGTAAATGTGTGTGTATGTGACACACGGGTTCTATTGTTCTAACCTGTGTACCAACAGTAGAGGGGAGTCTTTAGGTCAAACAAAGTTGTCTGTATGTGGGAGTAAATGTGTGTGTATGTGACACACGGGTTCTATTGTTCTACCCTGTGTACCAACAGTAGAGGGGAGTCTTTAGGTCAAACAAAGTTGTCTGTATGTGGAGTAAATGTGTGTGTATGTGACACACGGGTTCTATTTTCTACCCTGTGTACCAACAGTAGAGGGAGTCTTTAGGTCAAACAAAGTTGTCTGTATGTGGGAGTAAATGTGTGTGTATGTGACACACGGGTTCTATTGTTCTACCCTGTGTACCAACAGTAGAGGGGAGTCTTTAGGTCAAACAAAGTTGTCTGTATGTGGGAGTAAATGTGTGTGTATGTGACACACGGGTTCTATTGTTCTACCCTGTGTACCAACAGTAGAGGATCTTTAGTCAAACAATGTGTGTGTATGTGACACACATGTTCTATTGTTCTACCCTGTGTACCAACAGTAGAGAAGAGTCTTTAGGTCAAACCAAGAAAGTGACTTTCTGTATAGGATACCCTTAAAAATTGTTCGGGGGGGTTATTGTTAAGTTCTCCTGAGTGGTTTTCACAAAGTTGTCTGTATGTGTGAGTAAATGTGTGTGTATGTGACACACATGTTCTATTGTTCTACCCTGTGTACCAACAGTAGAGAGGAGTCTTTAGGTCAACCAAGAAAGTGACTTTCTGTATAGGATACCCTTAAAAATTGTTAGGGGGGGGGTTATTGTTAAGTTCTCCTGAGTGGTTTTCACAAAGTTGTCTGTATGTGTGAGTAAATGTGTGTGTATGTGACACACGGGTTCTATTTTTCTACCCTGTGTACCAACAGTAGTGGGGAGTCTTTAGGTCAAACCAAGAAAGTGCCTTTCTGTATAGGATACCCTTAAAAATTGGGGGGGGGGGTATTGTTCTACCCTGTGTACCAACAGTAGAAGGGAGTCTTTAGGTCAAACCAAGAAAGTGCCTTTCTGTATAGGATACCCTTAAAAATTGGTGGGTGGGGGGGGGGTTCTATTGTTCTACCCTGTGTACCAACAGTAGAGGGGAGTCTTGAGGTCAAACAAAGTTGTCTATATGCGTGAGTAAGTGTGTGTGTATGTGACACACGGGTTCTATTTTTCTACCCTGTGTACCAACAGTAGTGGGGAGTCTTTAGGTCAACCAAGAAAGTGACTTTCTGTATAGGATACCTTAAAAATTGTTAGGGGGGGGGTTATTGTTAAGTTCTCCTGAGTGGTTTTCACAAAGTTGTCTGTATGTGTGAGTAAATGTGTGTGTATGTGACACACGGGTTCTATTGTTCTACTCTGTGTACCAACAGTAGAGGGGAGTCTTTAGGTCAAACCAAGAAAGTGCCTTTCTGTATAGGATACCCTTAAAAATTGGGGGGGGGGTTCTATTGTTCTACCCTGTGTACCAACAGTAGAGGGGAGTCTTTAGGTCAAACCAAGATAGTGCCTTCCTGTATTGGGTACCCTTAAAAATTGGTGGGGGGGTTATTGATCTACCCTGTGTACTAACAGTAGAGGGGAGTCTTTACGTCAAACCAAAAAAGTGCCTTCCTGTATAGGGTACCCTTAAAAATGGGGGGGGGGGGGTTATTGATCTACCCTGTGTACAAACAGTAGAAAGGAGTCTTTAGGTCAAACAAAGTTGTCTGTATGTGTGAGTAAATGTGTGTGTATGTGACAAACGGGTTCTATTTTTCTACCCTGTGTACCAACAGTAGTGGGGAGTCTTTAGGTCAAACCAAGAAAATGCCTTTCTGTATAGGATACCCTTAAAAATTGGGGGGGGGTATTGTTCTACCCTGTGTACCAACAGTAGTGGGGAGTCTTTAGGTCAAACCAAGAAAGTGCCTTTCTGTATAGGATACCCTTAAAAATTGGTGGGTGGGGGAGGTTTGTTCTACCCTGTGTACCAACAGTAGAAGGGAGTCTTTAGGTCAAACAAAGTTGTCTGTATGTGTGAGTAAATGTGTGTGTATGTGACACACGGGTTCTATTGTTCTACCCTGTGTACCAACACTAGAAGGGAGTCTTGAGGTCAAACCAAGAAAGTGTCTTTCTGTATAGAATACCCTTAAAAATTGTTCGGGGGGGGGGGGGGTTATCGTTCTACCCTGTGTACCAACAGTAGAAGGGAGTCTTTAGGTCAAACCAAAAAAGTGCCTTCCTGTATAGGGTACCCTTAAAAATTGGTGGGGGGGTTATTGATCTACCCTGTGTACCAACAGTAGAAGGGAGTCTTTAGGTCAACCCAAAAAGTGCCTTCCTTATAGGGTACCCTAAAAAATGGTCGGGGGGGGGGTCTATTGCTCTACCCAGTATACTAATAGTACGCGAGAGTTTTTTTAGGTTTACCCTGCATAATTACAGTACAGGGGGGGATTATATAAATTTTTTTTGTGAGGAATAAAAGTACCAATACTCAAACATTACTCTATGTAAAAGCACCATCAGTAAGTAAATACAATTAACGTTTAAATAAAGTAAATACAGCAAATACATCATAAATAAGTATATGACAATGTACTATTATCATCATTAAAGCACTTATAATTAGGTGATTAATTAAAGTAAGTTTTTTGCTCAAGCTATTTAAGACGGTAACATGTATATTTAACTAGATAAATAAAACATGGCTTGAATAAAACATGTCTGGTAGATATCACTCAAGTTTATGTTTTGTTAACATATTATATCTTCCTTAGTTTAACCGAAATCAAATGAAATATTTAAGATCTAAGACATTAAAATTTTAACTTAATACTAGGAGTCTAATTTCGAATAAGCACAACGTGAAATTGATGTTTGCTTAATCGACTGACACGTGTAGAGGTTTTATTTTGTTAAGATTATGTAGAGGTAGCTTGACAAACTTTGGTTTTAACAGTTACATTTAATCAATGGCTTTTTGAAACATAAGAACATGGGGGAGTTTTTATAAAAAAAATTATAAAAACTATGGTTAAGGCAAGGAAAAACTTTTTTTTTAATACCTTTATAAAATTAATTTTAATTTTATAAAAATAATTAATTAATTTTATAATTTTTATTTAAAATAATTTAGAGCTTAAAGGTAACTTTTGATATTAAAGGTGATATTATTAGCAAAATAAAAACTAAAATGTCCACCATATTTATTTATGTTCAGTTCAGTTCAATTTGTTTTTTTATTTTTTTTTAAACAAAACATAAACCTTATTTTAATTGTTTTTGATTACATACATTGATACATTCACACACACACACAAATATATATATATATATATATATAATATTATATATATATATATATATATATATATATATATGTGTGTGTGTATATATATATGACATGACGTATAGAAAAAGTATTGTGTGTGTACTCAAATTTCGAAAGCAAGGTTTTACCTGAATTACCCCATTTAGGTATTTTTAAGACCTCCTGAGAGGTATTTACAAAGTTGTCTGTCTGTATGTGTTTTTTCATCATTGTAGCTCCTCAATCATTTATGCTGGAGAGTCAAACCTGCTAAAATCGATCTTTTGGAAAATATTTTTTTATGATGTCATTAACCTGCAATAATGACTCAGCAAAAATTTCGAAAATAGATAAAACGCAGAAAAATGTTTTAATCTATTTGAAATTCAGCATTCATGTAGTCATAGGACCAAGAAATGTTTCAAGTATCATCTCATTATCAGCATGGACTCAATTTTTATCGAATGATGTGTATAGGTTTTTAAAAAAAAAATTAAAAATCAAAAATAACCCTTTTGAGTTAAAATTTGTTAAAGTGTATTGTTTTAAATAATGATTGTTATTTCAATACGACAAGTATATCTACGTTTTTTTGGAATACACGTTAAGGAGCATAAAGAGAGGTCAGTGCCTGAATGGATCACCGCTTCGAATGAAACGGATGTTTTTACTGTCTGAGGACGAGCGAAGCGAGTGTTGAGTAGTGAGGATGAGCGTAGCAAATCCAATATGGTGAGGAAAAGTACATCCAACATTTCGCTTCCATTGTGGGAGGTAGGTTTAGGGATGTAAGACATCATGGATGATGTCCTCTATACAACTGAACAGTTCAGCATCAGTTGGGTTCAGTTTTGCTGAGCATTGTGTTTTCATCCATGTAGTTCTACATCCCTGAAGGTACTTCCCACAGTGTAAGCAAAACTTATCAGGTTCGTCACATCTACATCAACGGAGTCACTACTAGAAGACCAAAATCTTCACTGAAAAATAATTATAACATTCGTATTTACAAGGAAAAGGAATCTAAGCTTTCCTTTAAAATTCGCTTAAATAAAAGTTAAACTTGTTTATAATTTATTCAGAAATTGCATAGCTAAGATGAAAACATAAGCTTGAAAAGTTAAGCTTGCTTACAAGCAATTTGTTATTACAAGGACTTTAGCATTCAACATCCAGCTTAACATGGAATTCGTGTAATCCCTTAAATTTTGGTTTGATTAATTTACTAGGCAACAATGATTAGGCATCTAAAAGCTATAGGAAACGTTACAGCACAGTAATGTGATCGCAAACTTGTTCCTTGCTGTTTTCTTGATTATTTATTAACTTTTCTAATTGCTCCTACATGTATCTTCAAAGAAGATACGTAGCATTTTCAAAGAAGGAAAACATTAAAATGATATGTTTAAGGTTTTACTTATTATGGAAGAAGGTTAATTGTAAGGTTAGCTTACTAATTCCAATGTTAGATATGATGCACAGGATTTCATTAATGGAGAAGCGGCATATTTTTTAAATTTTGTCTACAACGAAATTCACTTTGCTGTATTATTTACTCATATGCGAAATAGTAATGTCTATATTAATTATTTCACAAAAAATTAGCGCAGGATATATGTGCACGTGTTGCTGTGCACATATTGAATTATTTATTTGAATATCATGTATTTTATATTTCACCTTTATAAGTACTTGTGTATAAATCCCTCACAAATGTTATAAATAGCAACATAATAAACCTGTGATTATTTAGTGATAATGCAACGATGAGTTAATGAATTTCAAAGGAATGGATCAAATATATCAGAGGTTTCGAGGGGTATTGTTAATATTGGGTATAATCCAGTGACCATTTACTTTATTAAAATTAGTTTAATAATATGTTAGGGCAAAATCGATAGGTGGATATTAAATCTCAGTTTAGGTATAAAGGCGTATTACTTCTCCTCGTCTACTGCTACAGGTATATTGGGAAAATAATGTGTTTGCAATTCTAAAACTGAGGTTTTCACCTGAAAACCTCAGTTTCATGAAACCTCACCAGAATCATGTCTTTCTGGTGCTTTTAAGTACTTTTTAGTCTGGTGTTTTCATTGTGTGTAACGCGTGCCAATAGTGTTACGCCGACAGCTTTTATGCGGTGTGCAAAAAAAGGAATACTTTTTGTATAAAAAAAATTAACAAAATTTTCAGGTGGTTTTAAGTCCTTTATAGTTTGGTGTTCTCATAGTGTGTAACGCGTACCAATAGTGTTACGCCAACGGCTTTTATGCGGTGTGCAAAAGAAGGAATACTTTTTGTAAAAAAAAAAAATAACAAAATTTTCAGGTGGTTTTAAGTCCTTTATAGTTTGGTGTTCTCATAGTGTGTAACGCGTACCAATAGTGTTACGCCAACGGCTTTTATGCGGTGTGCGAAAAAATGTAATACTTTTTGTAAAACAAATTAACAAAATTTTCTGGTGTTTTTAAGTCCTTTTTAGTTTGGTGTTCTTATAGTGTGTAACGCGTACCAATAGTGTTACGCCAACGGCTTTTATGCGGTGTGCGAAAAAATGTAATACTTTTTGTAAAAAAAAAATAACAAAATTTTCAGGTGGTTTTAAGTCCTTTATAGTTTGGTGTTCTCATAGTGTGTAACGCGTACCAATAGTGTTACGCCAACGGCTTTTATGCGGTGTGCGAAAAAATGTAATACTTTTTGTAAAAAAAAATAACAAAATTTTCAGGTGGTTTTAAGTCCTTTATAGTTGTGTCTCATAGTGTGTAACGCGTACCAATAGTGTTACGCCAACGGCTTTTATGCGGTGTGCGAAAAAATGTAATACTTTTTGTAAAAAAATTAAAAAATTTTCTGGTGTTTTTAAGTCCTTTTTAGTTTGATGTTCTTATAGTGTGTAACGCGTACCAATAGTGTTACGCCAACGGCTTTTATGCGGTGTGCGAAAAAATGTAATACTTTTTGTAAAACAAATTAACAAAATTTTCTGGTGTTTTTAAGTCCTTTTTAGTCTGGTGTTCTCTAAATAAACATTTAGTCATTTTTAGCGAGTTTTCAGTATTTTTATTTTCATACAGGAACATTTTTGTGTCTTTTCTTTGTATCATTCATAATTAGTAGAAATTAACAGTCACCACATTTTTTAAATTTTTTTATTAGATAAAAACAATTTTAGGTCCTTTTTGCTAACGCCTTTGGATACAAGATAGTGCCTACCTTATGAGTCGTCGTGCAGATATTTTTCCGATTAATTAATAGAAGAACCATGACTTCATTATACGTTTTAATCGCTTTAAGTAAAAATCAACACGTGCCTCATTGCAAGACTAAGCTTTCCCGTTTTCGATAATGTAGAGCAGAAACATATTTATTATATATTGGGGGTTCTAATTTTTTGCCTTAACCACAGTTCATTTAGGGTTAGGGATCTTTAACGAGTATCAAACATCGCACAGGCTCGAAAACACCGGCTTAGCGTCTCTTTTGAAGGACAGCACATGTAAAATTGCAGCTGTCGAATCTAAATCCTAGAGACCCCGACCGGAATCGAACCTGAACTCTTTGTGTGGTAAGTGCACGTGCTAACTGGGACCCCTTATTTTAATATTAATGAATAAAAATAGGCAAAAATGTAAAATAAATTGAAACTGTCAAAACAACAAAAGAGAAGGGGTATTAATAGTCTTTAACACTTTTATCATAATAAAACCAAGATCTTTACCAAAAGTGAATAATTGAAAATAATTATTTAAAAGATAAGATAAAAAGGTAATAAAGAAAAAGAAACATAAATTAAAGCATAAAAGAATGAAGATGCATAAAGCAAATTAAAGATTGGGAATTGATAAAATAAATAGATAAAAGGTTTGGTTTGGGATAAGGGAAAGATTAAATAATTTAGTGATGGTTAAAGAATAAATGTATGAAAAGATAAAATAAGAATAGCTTATAAAACATAGTGAAATTCTGTTTTTATAAAAGAAAGGCAATGTAAAAGGAGAAAAAAGAGAGTATAGTGCATAAACAAGCCACTAAAATTGTTATTCAAAATAGTAAAGAAAGAGATTGGAAAGTTTTGTGGGTCGTTATTACAGTGAGGTCCCATAGCTTCCTAGGGGACTACAATCTGGCCGCTGTCGGAGATAGGGGTGTGTAGAGAAAGAAAATGCCTTAAATACAGCCTTGAATACAGTAAAGCTGGAGAAAACACATTTTCTAACTCTCTCAGGCGACATATCAAAACTAATGTCAACCTCGTATCTATGTAATAATACCATGTATCACGTTGTGGTATGTATTTTATAATAATAATACAAAACCATACATAGTAATGTTTCCTGTAATATAACTTTTAACATTAATTTTATAATAAGAAATGTGCATAGTTAAAACAATATTAAATAAACTAATAAGTACAAAATTAAATAGACAACAAACTAAAATATATAATTGGCTTTTTACTTTCCTTACCAACTACTGTAAGTATATAAAAAAAGTATTTAAAATACTTTTAAATTACCCCCTGGAAATCTGAAAAGTGAGATTGACCCGCACTCGGTGTGTATAGACCAAGAGCCCAGGGGTGTTTTGTTAATAAAAGTGTAATGGCTGGAACCGGTCTCAATTTTCATAAACATTCCTGAACAAGGATCTGCAATTCTGCCGACCGTATCGGATGGGTGTCCAGGCAGAAGCACTTTAGGGTCAAAGGTTTTGCTTGGACACCCATCCGATACGAGTCGGCAGAATTGCAGAACCTTGTTCAGGAAGGTATTTACGAAAAATTGAGACCGGTTCCAGCCTTACACTGTTTGTTAACTTGGGTGTAAATTTGACCTTGTAAAGTGCGTTCTGCCTGGGATGCCCATCCGACGAGTCGCAGAATTGCAGATCCTTGTTCAAGAAGGTATTTACGAAAATTGAGACGGTTCCAGCCATTACACTTTTTATTAACAAAACACCCTGGGCTCTTGGTCTAGTATAACTTTATCCATCAGGTACTCATCTGATGTTTTTACATGATATTTTATCTGGTGAGTGGTGGGGGAAACTAATCAGGTAAAACATTCAGATTAATAAAGTTACACTTTAATCGCGTCCCATTTTAAGATTTGTCAGTTATGCTGTATTGTTTTTGTTGTTAATGTTCGTGGTTTGCTTTTAAGTATAGTTTTTAAGGTTAGATTTTTTTACTTGAATCAGTCCTAAGTCCAAAGATTCTTAAGTTAAAAAAAATAACTTTTTAAACATAGAATAATACTATATATAGAAGGAGCACAGGATCGTAAACACAATGTTAATTCCACTGATAACACAAAGCCGGTTGCTGGTGCACCTAAGTAATGCTGGCCTGACAACAAAACATTATTTTAATATAGGTGTAAATATCTTTTATAAGAAAGATCGTAAGAACAAATATTATAAGTTTAAACACCTGCTGAGTATTTAATAAAACTGGTCTTAGATGGCAAAAAGGTGGCGGATACAAGAATCTACATTTAGTTGACGAGGACTACTTTTTATATATAATTTTAAGAAATGCGTTAAACTACAATTTAAAATGCATAAAAATATTGTAATGTACCGATATTTTTTTTTTTAGAAAATTGTATATTGTAAGGGTGGCAAGCATTACTTAGGTGCACCAGTGAACCGGCTTTCGTTAATTAGTAGTGCTCCGTCTATATATAGTATTATTCTAAGTTTTTAAATAAAAACGAGCGAAGGAAGGTAACGTTAGGTTAAGATAAGAGTCATCAGCTCGCCGAGGTGGTGAGCTAGATTTTCCCGCAGCTGAGGAACTTTTCCCGCCATGAGTGACCTTGATGAATAAATTCAACACCCATCTGGTACTCATCAGAAGTTTTCAACTTAACAGATGAGTACCTGATAGATAAAGTTACACACCGACTGCAAATTAGTAAAAATGTAACTGTTATTATCCTTTATTTTTATACACATTACTTCATTTAAAAAAAAAATTAAAATATAATTAATAACTTTAGAGCTTATTATATAATTAAACTATTAATGCGTTGTATCAGGAAAACACGTCAACAGAATACACTAAGTACAGTTTATAACCAGCAGGCTCGCTTCGCAGGCTAGAATGCTGTAAATATGCGCGAATATCAAAAAAGAGGCTCGCTTCGCTCGCAAAATTGCTAGAATGTGCTATTAGGTTCATTAAAAAGGGCTCGCTTTGCTCCCTAGATTGCTATAAATATATGCGTGAATGTCAGAAAAGAGGCTCACATCACTTACTAGTTTGCTAATGTATATTTAAGATACGTTTAAAGGAGCATGATTTGCTTTATAGAGTGTTGAAATTAAAAATTTAGATGCTTGCTTCGCTCGCTAGGTTGATAAAACCCTTATTTAACATGTTTGAAAGAACTTAGCTCTATAATCGAACGAACTTTTTTTTACCTATTATTTTACCTATACCATATCCTGGATCCTTTTGTAATATTATATGTACTGAATTTTAGTCATATAATTGTCAAACATTGCTGTTTGAAAGAACGCTTCGCTCGCTAAAGGTCTGAATGAGTAAAATAATTTCAAGCATAATAAATAAAATATTACATAGTTTTTGACTATACATTAACATTTAGTTTAGCAAATCCCCACTCCTGGGGTTTGCTGGACTCATATCTCAGAATTTTGTCGAAGAGTTCTAAAAACTAAACTGCTAGACATAGATCGGTTATTTGCATTGCGCTTGACACCCCCCCCCCCCCCCCGTCGAAAAACAATTCTGCGGCGCCAAGTGCTACGGGATGAAAGAAATTATTTTCTTTTAATTTTCGGTTAAATTCACACACAGCAAAAAAATTTTCTAATGCATACTTTTATTAAAGTTCAATTGTAATGTCCAATAGTTTAAACATAATAATACTTATTTTATATAATTTATAAGAATTTTCTTCTCTTCACATAAAAAGGTAAATAAAATGACCCTTAATTGTGTCTGTAATATAAGTAACAAAAAGAAATGTTTTATTTTATTCAACGCTTTATGTAAGAGCTTTGATAGTAGAAAAAAAAACTGCTCGAACATCAATAAGAAGGGGCAAATGGAAGGGGCAACTCTATGACATGCATCAGTACATTCGACATAAAAAACAACATTCCCCTATCCTAGAGAGTTAAGCAATTCCAAACCTAATACCTTTGAAAGGTAGAAGTTTCCGTGTGCCATTTGCTTCGTGACCTCAAGCCATATCCGTTTATTAGAAGCTCCATGACAGGCGAAGCAGCCTCTTTCTAAATCAACCCCTAACCCGGGCAAACCTTCTAAAAGGGTTTTTTATTCCGTCAAAAAGATCATAATACACAGCTAACTAAAATAGGTTATAAAGAAAATTAATTGTTAACGATTAGCTAAAAAAACAGTATTAATAAAAGCTATATTAATTATATCTATTATATATATATATATATATATATAGTATATAGATATATAATATATATATATATATATATATATCCACCAATCTCGGGATTAAGGTTTATGATAAAACACAGTTTTTTTTGAATGGAACCATATATTTATTCCAGCCACGTTTTCGATTTTAACAACAAATTATTCATCAGGGCCCTTTTTCAACACCAGAACACATCAGTGGGTATTTAGTAGTGTAAATGAAAATACATCAATAAAAGAACTCGAGTAAATAACACAAAAACCAGAAGTAGAGAACTTAAAGAATATACACTTTTTATAAATAAAGCTTAAACAAAATTATTCTATCTATATATATATCTAATTATATATATATTATATATACTTAATATTATTAAATATATATTCATATATATATTCTATTATATATATATATGTAATAGTTATAATTTTATATACTCTATATAATATATATATATTTATATATATGTTTCCACAAAAAACAATAGTTAGCTACATATGTAAAAATAAATTATGTAACTATCCAACCAGATTCAGAATCGTTTAAGGCTCATTAAATTTACTAACTTAGAAATACAATAAGAGAGTCTTGAAGGAAGACTGTTATCCACAGACAGGTAAACGTTAAGGAGAGGTAATAATCCAAACCATTATTACTTTTTAAACAGAATGTTTTCTATTATTTTAATTTATTTACTAACAAGTATATGTATTTGTTTTAATTAAATTAAAGGAACATTTTTCATTTAAAAAAAAAAAAATACTATTATCTATATTATATATATATATAAATTATATATATATCTTATAATATATATATATACTGTGTGGTGTGTGTGTGTGTGTGTGTGTGTGTGTGTGTGTGTGTTGTTGTGGTGTTTATAAGTATTTAATAGGAATCCTTAGGCTGCTAGCTCTCTTAAATGTGAATATAATAACCTCAAACATGAAGAGTACTACCTTAAATGTGAAGACAAATACCCAAATGTGTAGACAAAAAACCTAAATGTGAAGACAATAAATGTGAAGACAATCCCAAACTGTAGACAATACCCAAATGTGAAGACAAAATACCCAAACGTGTAGACAAATACCCAAATGTGAAGACAAATACCCAAATGTGTAGACAAATACCCAAATGTGAAGACAAATTACCAAATGTGTAGACAAATACCTAAATGTGTAGACAAATACCTCAAGTGTGAAGACAAATAACCAAATGTGTAGACAAATACCTCAAGTGTGAAGACAAATAACCAAATGTGTAGACAAATACCTCAAGTGTGAAGACAACTACTCTTTAATGTGAAAACAAATACCCTAAATGTTACGATATAATTTATGCATTTCCAAACACAAATCGATAGTTAAAAGAAAATTTTGATCTCAAAGATTTTAAAGTTTAGATTGAGGAGGGGGGGAGGCTTCTTGTGACGTCACGAGTAAGAGTTCAAGGTCACCTGTAAGATACAACACAACAAGGGATTCCACTCGTATCGAAAACCAAGAATGTTTTGGAGCATGAGACTTATTTATAGCAGTGTTTTGTACGAGTGTCAAAACGTCTGAGTGCTTTATGTCTTTATTTCGTATTTAGGTTTACAGATAAGAGGCAAAACATATTACAAAACTCCTCCGGTTCACACAATACAAATTATGTTCACTTTTCTAGATGAAGAACTTGTTTCAACAGTCAGATTTACTTTTAGTGACCTATTCCCATTAGAGGTATTAATACTAGAGGGGCCCTATAGGTTAAACTGTGAAACATCGATAAAGTAACCTGACAACCTTCGATTATAAATACAATCAAATAATTACTTCAAAATTACAATAACTTATATAGTACACCGTTAAAAATACAAATCAAAACACAAACAAGGTGCGGGAAAGCGAAATAAATTATTAATTATACCTAAACTCACTAATTGAAGGAGGTTTCAATGAGGTTACACAGAGCCCATAAGAACCTCAAAAAGATGTTTTAGGCCTCTCAATGTATTGTTATAAGCTATGCCCCCTCTAGTATATATCTCTATGCCTATTCCTTATTAACGAATTTTTTTGGGATAATTTTTGGCAGTTAAACTCATAACACTCTAGACTTTAAATCATTATTTTATTCTGAAGTTAAGCGAAGCAAAATTAAAGAAATAACACTTAAAGCTTTGACTAATCATGACATTGCGAGAACACGTATAGTAAAGTATAATAAGTATAGGAAACGTATAGTAAAGTATAGGAAAAATATAGTAAAGTAAAGGAAACGTATGTTAAAGTATAGGAAACGTATAGCTAATTATAGGAAAAGTATAGGAAAAGTATATAAGTATAGGAAACGTATAGTAAAGTTTAGGAAACGTAATTAAGTAAGTATAGGAAACGTTAGATCAAGCTATAGGAAACGTATAGTATAATTATTAGGAAAGTATAGTAAAGTTAGGAAAAGTATAGTAAGTATCAGAACGTATGGTAAAGTGTAGAACGTATAGATCTAGTAAGGAAAATTATATATAAGTATACGCAACGCATATTTAATTATAGGCAGCTAGTTAGGAAAGTATAGTTAACAGTATAGGAACGCTTATTAAGCTTAGGAAACGTTATAGCTACGTCTATAGGAAGGTATAGTAAAGTATAGAAGTATAGGAAAAGTATAGTAAAGTATAGGAAACGTATAGTAAAGTTTAGGAAACGTATAGTTATAAGATAGGAACACGTGTATAGTAAAGATAGGGAACGTATATTAAGTATAGGGAAACGTATACGTAATTATTCGGAAAGTATAGTAAAGTTAAGGAAAAGTATAGGTAACAGTATAGGAATACGTATATAGTAAGTTTAGGAAACGTTATAGTAAGTATAGGAACATATAGTAAAGTATAGGAACGTATAGCTAATTATAGGAAAGTATAGAAAGGGATGGTATGTATAGGAAACATATAGTTCATATTATGCAGCATATTTCTGACTTCTTTGCCCGTCAAAGCGGTCACCCATCTAGACACTGACCGCGCTCAATGCAGTTTAATTAAAACTTTATATTAAACAAAAAGTAACATAACATTAATGAATAGAAACTCGAAGGTTAAAAAATATCATCTTATCAGTTAATTTTAATACCTGTACAACTAATTTAAACAATTTATGCAATAAAGAGTATTTGTGAGTTTTTGCAAACTAAAATCATTCAAAAGTAAAATTGATTAACAATAAATAAAATAAAACACTATATTGTGATTTTCAATCTCTCATAAGTTTATTTAAAAACTCGTGACAACCCATTTAAAAGGTTTATTTTTCCAATGAAAGAGTGACTTTAGTGAGTTTAACACCCTATAAGTAATTAAAATAAATCACTACAAGAAAAAATTTAAAGGTATATCGTCACAAATTAAGAAATCCATAAACATATTTCAACGTTTATCACCCTTTTGTTATTAATTTGTTATTAGCGAGGGTGACGCTGCTACGGACTTTGAATCGCGAATAATGATTTTTGTACAACTTTATTTTCAACTGTTTGCAACAGACACACACTCACACACACATTATTGTTATTGTCTGTTTTGAAATAAAGTATGCCCTAAAAGCCTGTAATCAACCTATGGGAATAGGCCGATAAAAAAAAAAAAAAACTTTGTCAAAAATACTCAGGAGGTATTATAAACACCTAAAACGGATAATTCCGGTGACATCTCGGTTTCGGATTTTTGTCGCAAACGCAATAAACGGTAATGAATGAGGAAAAGTAAAAAGCAAAAAAAGGGTAATTGTTCATGAATTACGCAAAAAAAAAATTTATTTAATAATAATGCCCAATTAAAGCCTTCCGGCATATCAGATAGTGGAAACCATTAAACTCAAATTATAATCTACAGTTGGAAAAAATTTATTTAAACAAATCTTATAAAAACTGAGAGCCTAACTTGAGATGTGAACATCAGACCTCCGTTGTGACAAAAGTCAGTATAAAGTCTAAGCTTTAATGACCTCAATCATGGAGGCCGCTGTTTATTTTTTTCATTTCACATAAATGTTGATAACAGGAGTGTAAAAAAACTAAAAAAGCAATTGTTTATGAATTATTTAATTATTTATTTAATGTTTCCCTTTTATTAACATTTAATATAGTTAACAGTGTCATTTTCTTGCCGAACATTATTTAATACTTAAAAGACAAGAAAAAGAATAAAGCTTATAAAAATCGATTCCATTCAAAAAGTTAAAGAAAAGAAAATGTTCGTCCAAAGTTTTAACAGATAAACAGGTGTTAAAAGAATATATGACTATTTATTCTCCACTCACTAAGATTAAATTCTTCAATCGATAACTAATCTGAACATAAATAATGCATAAAATGGAACGAAAATGCCTTTAAAGGCCTTAGAGTAAACGTTTCTCCATAATTCTTCTCTATCTTCCCTCAAAAACTTCACGCTACTTCAATCAAATAAAATTATAAAAATAGATAATATTTTTTTTAATATTGAACTTTGTATAAAGTATTATAAGAAGAAGAAGAAAAATAGGGCAGTGTAATATTTTTATTTTCATGCAAATACTAAGAAATCAATGGTGCTAAGAAGAAATAAAATAATAGAGTGGCAATAAATAAATCCAACACCAACCATGTGGCGTTGAAATTGGCATTAAAATGTAAGTTTTATAAGAAATTTTGGCGTGATAATATTTCATCGGAAACATAAATAAATATATTAGTAAATATATGTTTTATAATATGTAGCACTTGTCATTTAATTGTATGTAATATATGTTTTCATAATGTGTAGTCACTTGTCATTAAAATATGTATGTAAATATATGTTTTTATAAATATGTAGACACTTGTCATTAAAAAAAGTTATGTAAATATATGTTTTCATTAAATATGTAGCATTGCCATTAAAATTATGTATGTAAATAATGTTTTTACAAATATGTAGCCACTTGCCATTAAAATATGTATGTAAATATATGTTTTCATAAATATGTAGCCACTTGCCATTAAATATGTATGTAAATATATGTTCACAAATATGTAAGCCAATTGCCCATTAAAATTATGTAAATATTGTTTGCATAAATATGTACACTTGTCATTAAAATATGTATGTAAATATATGTTTTCATAAATATGTAGCCACTTGTCAAAAAAGTGGCTACATTTTTTTGCTAAAAGTTAAGTAACTTTTAACTAATGTTTTCGGTTTATTTTTTCAGTTTGCTCCTTAATTGAGAGCAAACTACAAATAATAGAAAAAAAAAATAAAAAAACCCAAATAGTAAATCTTTTGTTTTTAGAATGGACGTTCGCTAAAAAAATAGGGTCTAATTTGAAAATTCAAAGTTATGTGTCGTAAGGCGCCTTACGACACCTAAGGAAATGCTACAAATAAATAAATGTGCCTTAATGGTCAACGCAACAAATAAATTTCACTATACGTAATGGAGATTCTCCATTATGTAGATTCTCCTCAACAATTATATCTGATACGGTTAAAAAATTTAGACAGGGGGAGACTTTTAGACCACTCAGTATTAAGTAGTAGGCTCTGCCAAGTAGTTAAATGCTGTAAGTAGTAGGCGTAGCCACGTAAATACAAGAAATAGTAAAATGTAACGAGGAATGTAAAATGTAGTACTAATATATTATTTGATACTACCGAGTTCTGCAAAACATGAATAGTTGACACAGTATAATTGTGCGAGTACCAATATTTAATAAATAGCATCGAAGCATTGCTATAAAAGTACTAACAAAGGTTTAAACAATCAAGAGATATATAAAGTATATGATTAATATTAAGCAATGCTAATAGCTTTTATTATAAGTAAATATTACAAAATTATTAATAAAAACCGACCATTTCCGTCAAACGACAGTTTACTACTTATCTCATATTGTTGACAAGAGTTGATATTTTTAGGGTATTGCTGTCGTGGATATTGATTAATCATTTGTTAGGTAGAAAGGTAAACATTTGGTACTGGGTACCTCAGAACTTTAGATAATAAGTTTGGAATCATTTTGTTCGTCCTAAATAATAGGATAAAGAATAAAGATTTCTAAACGGTGTAACAGATCGTCAAAGATCTTTATTAGACACAGTACTAAAATATGACGACATAATCCGTGAAGGAAAAACTAGAAAACATATGGACCGCATTTTTAAGCATTTTGCTATGGCTAAAAATAGGGCCTTTAACGATTTTTTTAACTTTTCCTCATTTATACTTTAGGGATATAGGAAAAGGATTGTGTTTGCTCCAAAAATCCGAAGCCGGGACTTTAGGTGATTTTAAGACCTTCTGGATGATTTTCACAAAATTTTCTATCTGTATGTGTGTGTATATTATCACCGTAGACCCCGTGTATTTATGCAAAAGCGTTGAAACTTGGTGTAAAAATCAATCTTTAAGACAATTTGTTCTATTAGAAAATAATATTTCTATTGACGTCAATAACAAACAATTACGACTTGCCAAAAGTTCCGAAAATGCATAAAACGTGGGGAATATTTTTGATTAATTTGCCACACAGGTTGACATAATATTTAAAATCAACAAATGTACAAAGTTTCATCTTATTATTAGCATTAGTTCAATTTTTATCGAATGTAATTTTTACGCTTTTTAAAAATTGCAAAAAATCGACGTACATTCTAATTGAGTTGAAGTTTGGCAGAAGGTGCCTTTACTTAATAAATAAGTATACTAAGTTTTGTTACAATACGATAAGTATGTCCACGGTTTTTGTTGGATAATAAAAGTTAAGCAGCATTGAGCGAGGTCAGTACCAGAATGGGCGACTTGAAATAAAACGAATATTTACAGTCTCAAAACTAGCTGAGCGAGTCTGACGTGTTGCAGTCTTCGGACTCGAAGACTGCGAATTTGGAGATTTTTATGTAGAACAGCAAAGACTGTTAAATTTGGAGTTTTTTATGTTGGACAGCAAAGACTGTTAAATTTGGAGTTTTTTTATGTTGGACAGCAGACTGTTAAATTTGGAGTTTTTTATGTAGAACAGCAAAGACCTGTTAAATTTAGAGTTTTTTTTTTATGTTGGACAGCAGACTGTTAAATTTGGAGTTTTTTTATGTTGGACAGCAAAGACTGTTAAATTTGGAGAGTTTTTTTATGTTGGACAGCAAAGACTGTTAAATTTGGAGTTTTTTTTATGTTGGACAGCAGACTGTTAAATTTGGAGTTTTTTTATGTTGGACAGCGACTGTTAAATTGGAGGTTTTTTTTTATGTTGGACAGCAGACTGTTAATTTGGAGTTTTTTTATGTTGGACCAGCAGCTTGTTAAGAATTTGGAGATTTTTATGTAGAACAGCAAAAAGGACTGTTAAATTTGAGTTTTTTAGTGTGGACAGCAGAAGGGACTGTTAAATTTGGAGTTTTTTTTTATGTTGGACAGCAAAGGACTGTTAAATTCTGAGAACGGTGGAAGAGTTGTCCTCAAAGCGTGAGGATGAGTGTTGCAATTCTTAATATGATGACAAAAGTCTCCGAGGTACACGGTACTCGATTTTTTGTCGTCATACCTCTTTATCTCTCCACGTTTATGTCATTGACGCGGACCCCACCCCTTAAACTAAATTTGCTTTGAAAATTATGTAAAAAAGACCTAACTGTCAGCAGTTTAAAATTCTTTGAATACGATCCATATAGATAAGGTTAAAGAGATCAATAAGAATAACGTATGACGTCGCTAACATAGATGATATTTTAAATAATTCGTTTGATAATTTTTTAAAAAAGAAAATATAAGTTGAACTTTGGAAAAAGGGCTTACAGACGTTTGTTAAAAAATATTTTTTGGAGATGTAGTTAAGAAAATGTTTCATTATGATATCGATATGGAAGAGTTTAGGGTACTTGATGAACATGAGTTCAAAGTGTAGCATTATAAACTCTTTCCAATTAATATGGTAAAAGGGTTAAAGAAAAGAGCGTTGAAGAGTGATTAAGAATTTGGACTTAAGCACGTCCTTTGAGAAGGTTACCCCCCTTGCATCCGGATAAAAAGTCGTCTGTATAAAAGAGCATTTCTAGACTAACTCACCATTTAACACTTCTATCTTGAACTGAAAATCAGCTTAGACCTTATTCTCACAAGATTTCTAACCATTCACCAGAAAACAGTTTAATTTCTATTTTCAGATTCTCCTTATTCCTTTTCTATACATTCCATTTCTACTTTCAGACACAAAAGGACTTCGCACCGATAAGCAAAGTAGAGAAGGTTTCAAACAACTGCCTTCTTCTTTAATTGGATAATTTTATTTTATTCCTAAATATATATTATTGTGTCCCATTAAATATTATTTAATTAATCTAATGTAATATCCCATCTATTGAATTCGTGCAAGATTCCTTTATTAGGTAAAATAAAATATTATACAAAGATCGTGAAATTCATTATTAAAATGATAATATTTGCAGCAAATACAAACTAAAAATTCCAACATTCGAACAACAGTTAATAAAGAAAGTATTCATTGTTAATAAAGAAATCCAAGGAGGGTCAAGAGAATCAAATAAAAGCAAAGAGCATTCTTAATTGTACCTAATTTTTTGTTTCATTGTACTTTCTTCTGATTCAATTTGATGACTGTAAATAACAGTCAATCGATTTAATGTTCAAATTGATTCCAGGTGCCTGTTTATTATTTTAAATTTGTGTATGAACATTATGCAAAAGATCTTAAGATAACTTCTATTAAAATTCGCAATGCTATATGGTTTTCGAAGGTTTTACGTAAGCAAGTCTCAGAATATAAGATTCTTTATTTTATTTACTAAGCTCGTCATTTCAGTACCAAAAAATAAATGGGTTCAATGGAAGTCTTTAAAAAATTTAGAAACGAAATACAACCTTCAAAAACGTTTGTATCTGCTAAAAACTAAGATAGGCATAAATGCTTCATAAGCTTATATCCATCATAATATACATCTGAATGCTTCAAAAGCTTAATCCAATCATAATATACTTCTGAACGCTTCAGAAGCTAAAACCAATCATAATATACTTCTGAACGCTTCAGAAGCTTAAAACCATTATAATATACTTCTGAATGCTCCATAGAAGCTTAAAATCATCATAATATACTTCTGAAAGCTTCAGAAGCTAAAGTCCATCATAATATATTTCTGAATGCTTCACAAGCTACAGTCCATCATAATATACTTCTATATGCTTCAAAAGCTTAATATCATCATTATATGTTTCTGTATATCCATTATAATGTAATCCCTGAATTTTTCAGAAGCTTTAATCCATCACAGTATATCTTCTGAATCCTTCAGAAGCTTAAATCCATCTCAATATTTTATCAAAACTTTTATTTAAGACTCAATTTCTTTAATTCATTGTAATGAAATAAAACATTTTATTCAGATTAATTGTACAAATTGTATTCCACCGACAATTATAAAACAACAAAAAAGAAATTAAATAAATTACAATAACAAAAACCAAAAATTGGAGTATAATTCGGTTGATCTAAAAAAAGCAGAAAAACATTGGACGTTTCAATCAGTTGCAGTAAAAAGTTGGGAAGAGTAGGCTATAAATTAGATAACTGGAGAAAAACTGATTTCTAAAACCGAGGTAAACTCAATTTTGTTTGGAAATTCGATAGAGTACCACCAAAGTATTGGCCAATTCTGCTTCAAATAAATATGGTTAAACCGAATAAATTGAATTCTTTTTTTTTGCCCGCTCATACACTAAAGAGGAAAAACATAAAAGTTCATCTAGAAATTTAATCATGGAAAATATAGAAAAAAAAATATAAAACGGAAAAATATAAATAAATTAAAGTTTTTAGGTAACATGATATGCAAGGTGTAAAAGAATCCAATTAAAAGAGAAATACCGGATAAAATTGGTGTAAAAAATCAAAAGATTTTGACTTTTAAAAAAAAAACTATAAGTGGGATCTATTTTTGTCTACACTGGGTGAAATTAAAAATATCTCGAAAAAAAAACACACCAATGATCCAAATTTTAACAACAATAAATACTTCAGGATTACAAAAGTAAAAAATGTCAAAACTGCCATTAAAACGTCAGAAAAAATTTGTTTAAACATAAATTTAGTAAAACTTTTTGTTTTACTTAATAAAACTTATTAAATCTAACTTATATTAACTGCCAACACTGGCATTTAAAATGCAATGTTCTTATACGCGAATTTGAGTTTGATATCCAAACCTCAAAACACTCGTTTTTAGCAAAATATTTAAAATTGAATAAAATAGAATCTTTTTTTCCTTCTAATTGAAATAACGTCAAACATTAAATGAAAATTTCCTGTAAACATTTCTAGTTGAAAAAATAAATAATAACGATGAAAAAAAAAATGTTTTAATTGGTCTAAGTTGGGTCTGTAAAAACTTTTTTTTTCTTTAATAAGACTCAATGTAAAACAAAATATTCAATACTAACTTTTTTTTCTTCCGCGCTTTTGATCAAGTATAGAGGAAATGTTGTTTTAATTGAAAGGAACTAGGTAGTAGAGTGGGATTATATTAGTTAGACACTTTTAAAAAGATAACTTTAAACCCACGTTAAAAAATGAGTGAATAAATAAAAAAAGAGTGATATGAGAAAATATCACTCAGCAAACCTAACCTTTCATATCATAACTTTCCTTATATGATACTTACATCTCTTGTTTTAATAATGAGTTGCTGATCCAGAATGATATCACTCTGCAAACCTCATATCATACTTCTTTTATGATTACTTTACACTCTTGTTAAATAATAAGTCGCTGTTCCAGAATGATATCCTTGCAACTTATATCAAGCTTCTTTTATGATTACTTGCATACACCTTTCGCATGAGTTTTGATCCAGAATAATATCACTCTGCAAACCTCATATCATACTTCTTATATGATTACTTTACACTCTTGTTAAATAATAAGTTGCTGTTCCAGAATGATATCACTCTACAAACCTCAATCAACTATATGATTACTTTTCTAAATAATAATGTAGTTACTGTTCCATATTACCTCTGTATATACATACTAACCCCGCGTTTGAAAAAAAAGTATATGATTATCATTCTCAAACTCATATCATATTCTTATATGATTACTTTACACCACGTTTGAAAAATAAGTTTTGTGCAAGAATTTTCATCATTCTAACAACCTCATATCATCTACTTATTTATGAATAAATGAATTTCAAGAATAACCTAAAGCATACTTATTTACCTCTTAATTATCAACCAACAAATTAATTTTATATAACTACTTAAACTTACTAAAAAAAATCTAATACTTATGATAAAAGTTAAAACAGTTTAAATATGTACTAAATGAAAATTTGATAAATAACAATAAATTGGATATTGTATAACATTCATTTATTAAAAAAGACAGTAAATACATATGTATTGACTAACTATATAGTTAATTAAAATAGTTAATTCATATAATGAAACAACTATAGTTAATTTAAATAGTTAATTTGTATAATGAAACAACTATAGTTAATTTAAATAGTTAACTCGTAAAGTGAAACAACAATAGTTAATTTAAATAGTTGATTCGTATAATAAAACAACTATAATTAATTTAAATAGATAATTCGTACAGTGAAACAGCTACAGTTAATTTAAACAGTTAATTCGTATAATTAAACAACTATAGTTATGTTAACTGCAGTAAGCACTTTAGTTTATTTTTATCACAAAAGAATCATATTTGGAGAGCAGTAAAATAAGTTCAGAAATACTATTTATAATAAAAGTAAATTAACAATATAAGTTAGTCGTTAAACAATATGAAATTAAAACAAAAATTTGAAATAAAAAACTTGGTGAAAACAACTCAAGGGGTCTAAAAAACACCTGAAACTCATAATTCAGGTAAGATCCTGGTTTCGTTTTTTCGGTAATACAAAATGTTTCCTATATACCTACAGTATAAATGATAAAAGTAGTAGTAATACGGGGGAGAGGTAATAACTACCAGGCAAGTAGGCCACGTTGTTGGCCTTGTTGCAGTACCCTAAGTAGTGATTGCTACTCCTTTTATTGCCAAGTGTGTGTATTTCCATCTAATCAAGTCAGAGAGCCTATTTATGGTTCTCTCATGCTTTTTAAGCAATTCATTTCTATACTACAACATTATAGTTTGAAGTTATTCAGTTTAATGTTAATATAGACATGACCTCATTTATACATTTAGTTTTCTTCGGACAGTTTACTCGTATTTGGAATATAACATGCTCATTATACTTGAATTTTTAGTCTTCTGGAATTAGAACTTGTCTTGGAATATAGAGATGATCTCATTTATACCATTAAGTTTCTTCATACTTTATTCGCTTTGATATGTAGACAGACCATCTTCGGCGGGATAGGCTTGGATTTCGGCTTTTAATATAGAATGACTTATACTCGACTTTATTATAGTACAAATTAAGTTTATCTTCGCGGAGCTTTATTCGCTTCGAAGAATTTATACATGACCTCATTTATACATTGAATTTTGTCTTCGGACTAGCTTTACTCGTCTTTGGAATATAGTCTTGACTTCATTTATACATTGAATTTTTGTCTTCGGACTAGCTTTACTCGTCTTTGGAATATAGACATGACTTCATTTATACATTGAATTTTTGTCTTTGGATTAGCTTTACTTGTCTTTGGAATATAGACATGACCTCATTTATACATTGAAGTTTTTCTTCGGACTAGCTTTATTCGGCTTTTGAATATAGACATGACCTCATTTATACATTAAAGTTTTTCTTCGGACTAGCTTTATTCGGCTTTTGAATATAGACATGACCTCATTTATACATTGAATTTTTGTCTTCGGACTAGCTTTACTCGTCTTTGGAATATAGACATGACCTCATTTATACATTGAAGTTTTTCTTCGGACTAGCTTTATTCGGCTTTTGAATATAGACATGACCTCATTTATACATTAAAGTTTTTCTTCGGACTAGCTTTATTCGGCTTTTGATATAGACATGACTCATTTATACATTGAATTTTTGTCTTCGGACTAGCTTTACTCGTCTTTGGAATATAGACATGACCTCATTTATACATTGAATTTTTGTCTTCAGACTAGCTTTACTCGTCTTTGGAATATAGTCTTGATTTCATTTATATTGAATTTTAACATCGGACAAGCTTTGCTCCCTCAAATTATAAACGTCTGTTTTATTCCTAGCTAATGCTTAACATTATTGACCTAACAACGATTTCAGATATAGTGGCCGTAATGAAACAAAACTTATTATACTCATTTATTAGTGATGGTTAAGCTCGAGCTCAAAACTTGAGCACTCGAACTTTTGACTAGGATCGAGCTGGGGTCGAGCTTAGTCAAATTTTCGATTAAAAGCTCGAGCTCGGTCCTGGGTTCCACAATAAGCCTGGGGTCGAAATCAATCCTGGGATCGATCTCGAGCCTGGGCTTGAGCTCGAAGTCGATCCTGAGTTTTCCTTAGCGTTTGTTTTTGTAGTTTAGTTTAAGTTGTTTACTTGTACATACTTCTTTTTTGCTAATCATGCCTCTGCTTACTGTCTCAATCACTCTTATCTCTCTCGAGTCTTTTTTTAGTAATTTATACTTTATTTAGTTTAGATGTTTTTTTTAGACAATAAATTACATATTATGTCAAATAATATATTTTGTATATATATGTCAATCAATAACATCATTAACGTAAATTATTTTTTTACGCCGTACAAACAAACTCTTTTATGCATTAGGGAATGCATAAATTTTGAATTTCACGTTCTGTACAACAAGGAATAAAGTGAACTTTAACACCTGACCTTTGAAAACTTTGAAAATTTTAATAACACTACATCAATTTCATAACACTTTTATAATCGCTCATATAGCTAGAACTTAGGCTCGTCGTCATGCCCGGGCTCGACCTCGTTCTTAGATTCGACCTCGATCTTATGCTCGAGGTCGACTTGGGCTCGAGCTCGATCTTGGTTTCGAAAAGCTCGATCTGGATTGATCTTATCTATAAGGATCGATTTTAGGATCGAGCCCAAAATTTTTAGGGTCGCACATCACTATTATTTATTTTGTAAAGGGATACTCTTGTACCAAATTTCAATCAATTTTATTTATTATTTGATACAATTATTTGTTGATTTTTGGAAAAAACGTATACATATCATTTGATAAATATGTATCAAAAGCAATCACTGATTGCTTCTTTTTTGCTAATCATGCCTCCGCTTACTGTCTCAATCACTCTTATCTCTCGAGTCTTGGTATTAATGCTGATAATGCGACGAATCTTGGCTAATTTTGTGTTTTTACATAAGAATAAATACGTGCTAAATTTCATATTGATCAAAATATTTTTACACATTTATAATTTTTTGCTGGGTCATTTATTAATGACATTTACTTAAAAAAAAATTTTAAAGGATAATTTTTGTGCCAACCTTTCACTATCTAACATAAAGACACTGGGTTTTACGAAGATAAAAGACACAAAACACACAACTCACACAAACTCAAAAACACACGTACGAACAGAAAGATAAATTTGTAAAAACCAGTTAGGAGATCTTAAAAACATATAAAATGGATGATGCAAGTGAAATCCTAATTACAGATTTTTAGTGAAAACACAATATTTTCTTAATATTCCCACGTTAATATAAGGAAAAATTAAAACAGAGACTTTACATTTACAAAGTCTCCAAAGGAAGATTAAAATTATTCCAAGAGCAATCACATCTCAACTGAAACCGGTGCATCTTTAATGGAAGCTTTGTATTCATGTTCTAAAGTGAAATTTTCAAAAAAAAAAAGACAGAAAAGTAAAAAAGAGAAAAAATCAGAGTTAAAAGTCTAAGAAGAGCGGTGCTTCTTTTTCAGTTAAGCAAATACTAATATCTTTTTTTTACTTTAACTTTTTGTAAGAGTATCCCTCTTATTATTTTTTTGATTTTATTTTTTCACTTTTTTTTTTAATATCATAACTTATTTATTAGTTCTCGTTTAAAGTTTATAGAAATGTGAGGTCAGTTTATTTATATTTAATTACTGGTAATTTAACTTTAATATTTGACTTTTAGCGTTCCTTTTTTTCCTCTCATTTCTTTTTATTTTATTCCAGATTTAGTAATTTATTTTATCCTGCTTACCTTTTAATTTAAAGGAAATTATTTATTTATTATTTTTATAATTACAATGTTTTATGTAGTAGTGCAAATAAATAATTTATAGTATTGTTTAACATTTTGTTACTAAAAATTTTTACATGAAAACATTACCCTTTAAATGTTATCCTACGTTGAAATTTCTCGAGAATTGGTTAATAGAAAAGTTATAAATATTAATTTAAATTATAGAACGCAAAATGAAATAAAACATAGGAATGACGTGTATATTTTTCCTCATCTCTCACCTTTGGTATATGTATAAAGACGTATTACTGGAAGGGGAATACTCTATTTCAATACTGGGAGAATCTTGAGGCATTTTATAGGCTCTTAGAAGCTCTGTGTAACCTTATGGTAACCTCCTCGCAAAGAAAGTTACTATTACTTCGAGAAGGTCCAAGTAATAGTAAATCAAGGATCATGAATGAAAGAGATGACGCGATAGGTTCCATATGCCATGCAACAAAGTGATCCCATTGAGAATAAAACGATGGTTGGATAAAACAGCGTTGTGGTCCGCAAGCCAGATAAATTTCCTAGTGATCCCATTGAGAATAAAACGATGGTTGGATAAAACAGCGTTGTCGCAAGCCAGATAAATTTCCTAGTGATCCATTGAGAATAAAACAGCGTTGTGGTCCGCAAGCCAGATAAATTTCCTAGTGATCCCATTGAGAATAAAACAGCGTTGTGGTCCGCAAGCCAGATAAATTTCCTAGTGATCCCATTGAGAATAAAACAGCGTCGTGGTCCGCAAGCCAGATAAATTTCCTAGTGATCCCATTGAGAATAAAACAGCGTTGTGGAATGCGGAATGCGTGTTTCCGTACTTAACAAACTATTTCTTGGTTAAAGACCCGGTTTATGCTTCCAGTTACTCAATAATCAAGCAATAATCATCTCGCTTTTTCAATATTTTGCAAAGGAAATGCGCATAATTATCCTGTTGGTCATAATATCCCTATGCTCCTGAAGATAAGCCTATTAAATTGAAAACGCACACCATTATTTGCGCTAATTTTAAGAAAAAAAAATCTCGAATTTTACCGATTTTATGAAGATTTTGAATCAGCAAATCGGGTCAATGTGAAGCGTGCACACACACTCACACACACACATATATCTATATTATATATATATATATATATATATATATATATATATATATATATATATATATATATATATATATACCCACATAACCTTTTGCAAAACGTATTTTTCCGTTATCTTTAAACGGTCCGTAGATATAGTTGCCTCATTTAAACGACACTTAAAATTTATTATGAAAATGGATAATTTTTTTACGTTCAAACGTAATACTTTTCCTATATACCTACGTTATAAATGAGGAAAAGTAAAAATTAAAAATAATGAGCAATATTGTGGCAAAAATTTGAGCTACTGCGTGACAGCATTTTAGGCATTTATTGTTTTCTTTTGTTAAAAGTTTTGTTTAAAAACTAAAAATAAAATAAACTGATATTTTAAAAATCTTGACTGATATTTTATATTAAAAAACTGATATTTTATTATTTGTTTTAAATCAATTAATTACTTGGGTGAATTTAAAAAAATCATAAAAATAGACCTCAAATGCAGTACAATCAGCCGTTGTCATTTTAGCTATGTAAAAATGTCAGCATAATTAGTAGTGACGTCAATTTGGTTATTTTAGAACTCACTCAGTTTAAAATTTAATTTAAAATTGACAAATTATGATAAAATGTTATTAAAAGGATCAGAATTAACACCCCCTTATTTTTAAAAGTTAAATCAATAATCTTATACAAATAAAAGTTCCTTATTGGAAGTTAAAGTTAATAAATTAATAAACTCAGAAAATACAAGTCCCTCATTGGAAAATGTGTTATTAATAGGATCAAAAATAACACCACCTTGTTTTTAAAAGTAAAATCAATAATCTCAGACAAATAAAAGTTCCTCATTAAAAGTTGGAGTTAATAAATCAATAATCTGAGTCAAATATAAGATCCTCATTGGAAGAAGAAGTTGATGAACCAATATACTCATGAGTTGGAGTTGATAAACAATAATCTGAGTCAAACACAAGTTCCTCATTGGAAGTTGTGTTATTAATAGGATCATAAATAACACCACCTTGTTTTTGAAAGTTAAATCAATAATCTTAGACAAATACAAGTTTCCTATTGGAAGTTAGAGTTGATAAATCAATAATCTGAGACAAACATAAGTCCTCGTGTTGATGAAGTTGGAGTTGATAAATCAATAATCTGAGACAAACATAAGTCCTCGTATTGATGAAGTTGGAGTTGATAAATCAATAATCTGAGACAAACATAAGTCCTCGTGTTGATGAAGTTGAAGTTGATAAATCAATAATCTGAGAAAAACATAAGTCCTCGTGTTGAAGAAGTTGGAGTTGATAAATCAATAAGGTGAGTCAAACACAAGTTCCTCATTAGAAGTTAGTAGAAGAAATGTGATTCTCTACTTGTAGAATCTTACACCTAATGAACTATAAATTCTATTCTAAAACCTTTTACTTTGTAATTTTATGTTTTAGGCAGAAATCTTGATGTTTATGTCGTTTATAGCCTAAAGGGAAATTAAAACATTAGAGAACTTATTATAACTTCTCTCATAACACAATCAGATCTTAACATCACCAACAAAAATAAACATTATAAGATCTAAATGTTTTCGAATTATCACGCTTTTACATTTAGCCTGAAACTTAATATAAAAGTAACTATTTTCACAAAACTCGTATAAAAACAGTTTAAACTTTTAGGACAAAAATTTTCTCCAAACCCTATTGCTAACTTTTTTGAAAAACTCTTTGTTTATTTCTTGTAAACTGGAAGCAAGAACCTATGGTAGAGAAGTCGAACATGCCAGTTTTAAGGCTTAAAACTCGACTAACTACCCTATATATTTGACCTTTTAGGCACTTAAACTCAATTCTTAAACTTATATAAGAAACATAAGTAAAATAATTCAACTACATCCAAAGAAACCTTTTCAATAAGACTTAAAAGAATTTAAAATCAAATTTAGATACAATTTTATTTAGAAAATGTAAAACGTTAAAATTATTCTCGTTAAAAATAGTATGTTTGGGCTAAAGTTGGTCATACATAAAACTTATATATCCTACATCTTATTTGATTCCCGAGTGGAACAGCTACCTTAGTTTAACCATCAGGTCTAACGATATTACACAGCTTGTAAACCTACATTATCGTACGTCGTCGGAGTTAACAACTTGAAAAATGTCATTAGATGTAGTCAGATCACTGTATTATCTTGAAGTGTATTGCTATTATCTAATATAAAGAGTATTAAAATAGACCTGGTGTTAGAATAATTTTATTTAAAATTGTTATGTGATAATGACAGTGCACGTTTGTTTATAAGCGTTAGAAATAAGTGTTTTAAAAACTAACAAGAATTTGATTCTAGATGATAAAAATTTCACATATGTTGAAAATGACTTGGGTATTTCTTTTGATTTTTTCAAACCTGGTATAGAAAGCGAGTTAGTGTTTTTAGGGGGTTAAGACTTAAAAATCCGAAATTGAGATTTCATCCGGTCCGTTTCGGCATTTTCAAGATTTCCTAAGGGATATCCGACGCGTTGTCTGTCAATGCGCCAGGGTCAATTTTATTATAAAAATACGTAATAAAGTATATCCATTGAGATTGTACGGACAAAGTAGCAAGTCTCGCATTTTAACTGTAAAATTACTGTTTTGATTTTCAACTTGCAATGTTACATTTTTTAAAAGTTTTGTTAGGATATTTTCCTCTTACTGTTACTTTTCTGCCTGATAAAGTGAATTGAGTGCCGTCGTAGCAAGGTCCGAGGGGTACACTAAGATGGAAGGTGTTGAACTTTTAGATTAGACTTTCCAAAAAACTCTTTTTCCCTTCTTTCTTATCACTAAGTGACTCTCGCTTATCTCTAAGGATTATATTATATTAGGCATTTCCTCCCTTATTTACTTTTTTCCTTATCTAAGAAGAAACTGGGAAGGACTTCAAATAGATTTTTAAATTTATTCTAATTTATTTATTAAAGAAAAAGAGAAAGAACTGATTATTTTATAATTATAAAGAAAAAGATGATATTAACCTCGATAAGATAATAGATAAAAAGTTTTAATAGAAATATTGTTCGTAGCATTGAATTGATCTCTTAATGTTTGTTGTTTACGGCGACTTTTTTACTTTTTCTCATTTATATCGTAGGTGCATAGAAAAGTATTGTGTTTGCAAAAAATTCGAAACCGGGATGTCACCGGAATTATCCGTTTCAGGGGTTTTAAGGCCTCCTTAATGGTTTTTGCAAAGTTGTCAGTCTCTATGTGTGTGAGTTTCTATATATGTGTTTGTGTGTGTGTGCTTGGCTGGGTGACCGCTGGGGATAAAACGAATCTATTTACTATATGAGACGACCAAAGCGAGTCCGAAGACGTGTTGTTGTACAAATTTAACGACTTGAATATTTTGATGACGATCGAAGCGAGTTCGAACAAGGAGGGTAAGCATAGCGAATCCGATGTAATGAGGAAAAGTTCCGAGGTACCCCAGTATGTTTATATATCCTTTGACAGAGCGCGTACGTTACTATTTCATGTTTCTTTTTGGAGAAAATGTGAATGTATTTATGTGTGAGTGTAGGTTTGTGTATGTGTTGTGTATGTTATCATCATAGTTACCAGTGTGTTTATGCTAAAGAGTTAAAACTCACCACGAAAATCAATTTTTAGGACTAGTTAAGCTATTAATAATTAATTACATAAATAAACTTTTGCTCTGTATGACGGCTTTTTTACTTTTCTACATTTATTTCAAAATAGCCAAAAAAACACCAAAATCTCTTCACAAAACGTTTATTCTTTACATAAACAGAGCCGGCTTTCGATCGCTCGATGATCATCAGTGCCTAACCCAACAAACATAGAATTAGATATATTTAAGAAAACAAATTTTATCAACTTATGGCTGAAAAATTAGTCATTACTGATTTTTTTTAAGCTGCAAAATGTAATTTTACCAACACTGTCGTCAAAATATATAAAAACAGTGCGGGATATTTGCTTGGTAATACTCTACCTCCTAGGGAGTTATAGTACATTTAAATATAATAGTGAAAAAGTCAAAACACCCAAGAAGAAAAAATGAATGAGTTGAGGTTATTGTGTTGCAGGTTAGTGTATTAAGTTAATTTCGGTGTTTTTCGTCTGGTAATCATGGTTATTGTTTAAAGTAATATTTTCTATTTATTATCGCTTAAAGTACAATGTATTTAAGCGTTAAGTATTAAACAGTTTTATAAAATACCTATTAAATATAATTTTAAATAAAATATTGGCAACACTGATATTTATGGCTTGTTTTAATTGTTTACCAGCTGTTTATAAATCGTCAGATTTTTATTGTTTGTTTTGTCCTTATACTTTATATGGAAGGAGAATAATTGATAACACCAAAGCGGTTTTACTGGTGGTCTTAAGTAATGCTGCCACCATAATAATGTACAATTTTCTTGTAATAAAGTTGGCAATACTTTCAGTTGCTGAATAATTATGTTCTATTATTATATTAATGATTGATTGATTATTCATAAAATTCTAATATAAATATCGGTGCATTAAAATTATTTAAGCATTTTAAAATGTATTTTAACGTTTTTAATTAAAATTATAGTCCTCGTTAACTAAATGTAGATTCTTGTATTGTGCTACCCTTTTGCTATGTAAGACCGTTTTTATTAAATACTCAGCAGGTTTTTTAAGTTATAATATTTGTTCCTTACGATCTTTCATCATTAATGGATACTTATGACACGTTTATACAATGATTTGTTGTTAGGGTGGTACCCCTACTTAAGATCACCAGTAAACCGGCTTTCGGGTTAATTACCAGCCTCAGCTAAAACTTTCCATAGCCTGCCCTCGCCTTTGGCTCGGTGGCTAATATATAAAACTCGTCTGCAAAATTCCATTTTGCTGCCTATTAGCATAATTTACTGTTGTATTGTAAGAAATAAATAAAGCATTTATAAATGTTTAGAATATGAGTTAAAAATAGACAATACGTTTAAGTCATTTCTTTTGACTCAAGAATAAAACCTTGACAATAAAGCGTATTTTAAACATTAGCATATTAAGCATTAAAATATTAAATATAAGAACAGTGAGTTAATTCTGTCACTTGTTATTTCGCTATTGGTTGAAGATTCTGTGTATAATTTTATGTCCTACGGTTTTTCACTTTAAACGTGCTCAAGTGTGAAGTAGAATATGTCAAGTACGGTTTTTACTGTTAAGGTGTCGTCAAGTCTTTTTTTTATATGTTTACATCGTGCGAAAAAAATATCTAGTAGACTCGAAACATCTCCTGGCAGAAGAGAGGAAGATACTTGTAGATTTTAGACTTTATCCGTGAAAATCTTGGTGAAATCTCAAGATAGATGAAGGAACCGTTGCAAGAAGTTAATTAAACAACGCTGTGATTGTATTGTTACTAAACTTGTTAAGAATTTAATCCACGACCACATTTCTTCTTCTTGCCCCCTTGATATTTCACACTTTCTTGCCACATTATACAACCACACATTACTTCATTTTCTTTTGTTTTTTCTCTCTCTTTTAATTTATAAAAAGGCGGTTTGGTCCTTCGAGCCGGATTTATTTTTCTTTATTTAATAATACGTTTTCTCATTTACTCACATGTGTTGGTTTTTAATTTAAATTGTAACTACTGTGACGTAACACTCATTTGGAGAAGTGCAAGCATAGAGAATTTTACAGAACAATAAAGCGGCTACAAATAACCTCTATACTGCAATGTAGGCATCAGATATGTGTATAGTAAGACACAAGCAGCTTAAGTAGAATGGTAAATCAGATGGAAACTTATTAACAAAACAACGAATTTTAGGCCCGTATTCAAAGACATTTTCCTTACCTAAACCTAACATTTTCCTTACCTAAACTGTAAACCTAACATTTTCATTAAGGACTCCTTAAGGAAAATGTTAGGTTTAGGTAAGGAAAATGTCTTTGAATACGGGTCTTACTCTCGTCGTTTTGATTTAAAAAAAAAGCAATTTTACTTTTCCTCATCTAAGCGACTTTTTCCTGCACATACGAATTAACTTTTGCTCCTGGTGGTGGTTTTACACAGGATCATACAAGTATATAAATGGGACACGTATTTATAATTTTATAATTACATACATGGACGCTTGACTCTTAATGGGATAGATTTTTATTTCTGATTGAATACTCTAGCACCCAATTCAAATTTTTCAAACAGCATTACGGCAACGTACAGACATTTTCGTACGTTTCACAACCCTAAATAGGACTTATTAGGGTTAGGATTCGATATCAAAATGCCTAATAATCCAAGTTATAATCATAGGTCATTGCAGGAAGATCGTTAAGAACACCTTATGCCGAACAAGGATCACTTGATAGGTCTTATATACTTCTAATCTCACTTTTAGACTTTTTCTACAGACTCAACTAAAACTTAATATGGGGGATAAAGTCCTCGCTAAGATATTTACCTAGAATCACCTATGAGGAAGAACGAACGATTTCAAAAATATTATTAGGCGATTAAAATATTTTAAGGACGAGCGAAGAAAATCTTAAAAATATTATTAGGCGATTAAAATCTTTTAAGGACGAGCGAAGCAAATCCTAATAATATTATTAGGAGATTAAAATATTTTAAGGAAGCGAAGCAAATCCTAAAAATATTATTAGACGATTAAAATATTTTAAGGACGAGCGAAGCAAATCCTAAAAAAATTATTAGGCGATTAAAATATTTCGAGGACGAGCGAAGCAAATCCTAAACAAGTGTAGCGAATTTGATAAGATGGTTAAAAGTACCGAGGTAACCACACCCGATTTTATCAAATAACTGCTTATTTATGTAGTCATATGAAGCTTGTAAAAAATGAATAAATATTGTGTATAATTTTAATTGGTTTCGCATTTATTTATAAAATAATATGAGGAAAGTATTGTATCTCGTAGTGCAGCCGCTTTCCCTGGCCATAAGGCCCTCAAGGCCCTGTGGCCTCCCTAGGGAGTTAAGTTTGTCATGTGCAGATATTCACAGCATAACAATTTTATTTAAATTAACGTTAACATTTTTTTCTCCTCTACCTTGTGACCTGCTTTGTTTTAACGAATTTCAAGATAAACAATTCATACTTTTTATTCAGATGTACGTTTGTGAAATTTGGTACGGGGGTACCTCAAAAGTCTTCTTTTTCGGGTTATCCGCTTCGATTATCCAGAACTTGTTTTCGGGTTTTACAAACGTTAGAAAACCTAGCAATATCGATTCTCTCTCTACCGTCATCCAAACAACCTCATAAGCAAAAATAAAAGAAGTAAATAATATTTTTAAAAAAAAATTATAAATAAATAAAGTAAACGAAATTAGCCATAAAGAAATGATCACCAAGAAACGGCATCTCTGTAGCTACTGTGTGCCGAAAACCAATATTTGGTTGTGATAATGGCTGTCGTAGTTTGGGTAGTAAAATTGAACATTTTAGTGACACAAATATTTAAGTGTGGGATGTAAAATGTAACGTCACGTTTTTTCGACTCTTCGATCACTTTCGACAGGTTTCATTTGACTCAGAGCTATACACCCAACTCTAAATTTAATATTGACTTACCAAGATAAGGGTTTCTGGTTATTTTACAAGGATTCATTTCATTCTTTGGTCATATAGAGTGATAATATCGATTCCAGATCAAAACACGCACAAGCAAAGACCTTTCGCAGCGAAAAATTGTACGTTAATGACGTCACAAAAACGTTATTTTCAATATAGTTTATGACCTCTCTAAGGGTAATTTTTGTACCAAGTTAGATTTAAATCATTCCAGTGTGTCAGAAACAAATTTCTGACACACTCCCGACTTCTACTCCCAGCATGCTATTCGTCCCAATACAAAACCGAATTTTTCAAAAGATATTCGGTAAAAGAAAACTAAAAGTATAACTTAGTAGGACACCACCATAAATTAAATTTTTTGATCAAAAGAACTAAAAGTAATGTCGAGTACGACCTTATAAAAAAGAATTTAATTAAAATAAAAAGAAATCTTTTGAAAAAGTGAAAAACTGTTAGTTTAAAACAATCAGAGCTAGAACGTTATCAAAGCGGCAAAAAGAAAGATTTTAAAACTCAAGATTCTGAGATGTAAATCATTGCAAAAATAAGTTGACTTTATTGGAGTTGGAATAAAGTCAGAAAAGTTGCGAGGCAATGTAACAACAGTAATTAAACTTAAATTTTCCGACTCGTTCCTCGGACTATGAAATTCTTCTTTAAACTTTCTGGTCCATTTTCTAGAAACTTGAAAGTGAGTTGTTTAAACTTTTTGATACAGAGTGTCCGATATTCTTATTCCCCAAACGTCCAATAATAACTTTTTTATCTGAAATAGTAAGAAATGTTGTAAAGCTTCCAATAGAAAATTGCTTTTCTTGTAGTATGAGATTTTTATAAAGATTTTTTAAAGATATCTCGAAAAATCAGAGGGAGTAATAAATATCTTCCGAAATATTTATTTATTGCTTAATTAGTCTTGCTATCTTATACTTTGGTGTTTGTACTAGACTACCTACTAGATTTCATTTGTGAGCAGTGGTATTGATATAGAGGGGAGACGGGAGAGATGAGAACCACATTTTTATGATCAAGCAACTATTTCTCTTGGATGTTATGTACTAATATCTGTCGTTCGATGCAGCCGACTTTGCAAAATATGATGCAGCTTTACATGTTTTGCTTGTTACATTCCTAAGTGTCTCTTGCAATTATATTGTGTCAACTATTCATGTTTTGCAAATCTCGGTAGCATCAAATGATATATGTTTTGCTTGCCAAGCATGATGATGGTAATAGAGCACCGCTCGTCTCTGGTAAGTACTTCACACTATTTTCTTCGGAATTTTAATTGAATGTCAAATTGAGTTTCGGCTCTGTCGGCGCCCTGATGAGTTAGACGTAACGAACCAGAGTGGGACATGACATTATGTCGAGCCATCAGTGATGACACATGACATATGATGGAACAGTTCCCAATTGTAATGTAGCATTGCAATTTGCTTGTGAAAAATAAAAATAAAAAACAAATAAAACAATAACTAAAAAACTAAAACATATATCTATACTATCATTTAATAATTATTAAAACCTAATAAAATAAATAAAGATAACAAAATGGCATAATATAATTGTGCGAGAGTCAACTATTTGGTAATATCAAATGATAAAAGATAATAAAATATTTATCAAGTGTTCAAACATAAACATAAACATCAATGATCAATCAAAAATTTTAAATGAGTATAAATAAAGTATATATTATATGGCTGTATATGGTCCAAGTCGACCAATGCGAAAAAAATTGCTTGTTACATTCCTAGGTGTTAATAACTATTCATGTTTTGCAAAATTTGGGTAGCATTAAACAATATCTGTTTTGCATGCTAAGCATGATGGCATTAAGGGAGCACCGCACGTTTCTAGAACATACTTTACCTTTAAGTTTTTTGGAATTTTTATTAAAGGGCTCTTTCGGCACTTTTTTTATTTAAGGCTCTGTCGGTACTTTACTGAGTTAGACTTTACAAAACCGTGTAGGATATGTCATTATGTCGAGGCATCAATGATGACGAATGACGGAGTCGTTCTAAGGACTCTGCTTGTTCCATTCCTAGGTGACTCTCGCACAACTATATTGTGACAGCTTTTTACTAAATTCTTAAGTGAAGCGGCGATAAATACCTCGGATTATTTATCGCCAATGCCTAACAATCCAAGGTATAATCATGGATCATTGCTGGCGTATCGTTAAGAACACCTTACCCTGAACAAGGTTCACTTGATGCATCTTATTTTTTATACTTCTAGTTTCACTTTTAGACTTTTTCTACAAACTCGACTAAAACTTCTGTACAACTTAGTGGACTTACTAACGTTAGCTTAGTCACTTTTCAACTACTTTAATCACACTGTATAGTTAGTTACCTACTCCAAAGCCAGAGAACTGCCATAAAAGCCCTTCGTACTTTAAACGCTTCACCTGCCTCTATCTAGAGAATATATGCAGTTTTCTGATCTGCACTAAGTTATAGCATTAAAAGTTGTGTTTAGCTTCACTCTAAAGTCTTAAAGAACAACCGTAAAAAGCATCCCTACACCGCACAACGTTCTCTAAATGATGGTTGCTTTTCATTCTCAAACAAGCTATAAACTTGATTATTAACATGTCTGAAATTAATTAAGGCGTTTGTTGGAGACCACAAAACATTAAATCAACCTCTTAAGAACCAGCTCAACTCATATTTAGAGTAGAAAGAAACATTAATTGGCCGCGAGAAAACCGCTATTCAGCGAGAAAACCATGTGGTCTGACTGAGTTTTGAACCTGTGCTTCCTTGTAATTAGAAGTATCCTTGAATGACCTCTAAAAGGCCTGAAGCTTTAATCAGCTAAGCTATCAACAAACCTCATTTCTAAAAAAATATTATTATTATTTTAATACCAGATAATTTAAAAAAATGGATATCTAAAGTGGAGATAACCATTTAAAGATAATTTCTTATTTGGATTATAGTAATCTTATTAATTTTTACTTTAGATACCATATAATCCGACTAAATACTTCTTCTAGACTCCAAAACTTAACTAAATACAGACTAATATCGTGATACCTTCGACTGGATCATCTCATTTGAGAGTTATTGGTTTTGAGAGTAAGATTTAGACTGTTATGATAGCAAAACTCGGTTGTATCCAATTATGTATACACATACCTGAAACAAATAAAATAAATATACAATTAGTTTAACAAGGCTTAATGATACTAGAAAAGCAAAAAAACAAATAACAACACCAAATACGTACATATTTACAATGTACATTTATGTTCTGAGATAACTGAGATTTAAACTTTTTTTAAAATGGCTTGTTGTTGAAGGGAGTTTCAAAAGATGTCATTAGATTAGGTAACTTTAAAATGCCTTACAACGAGTGCTGTTGTTTAAAAATTTTGTTGCGCTCTAGTTTTAATATTTCAGGTGTTGCATGGCCATCTGCTAATTGCTTTGTTGATTGCATATTTAACTTTGGAAACACAGGGCCTTACTGAACAAGAATACTGAACGTGGCAATGGTAAAAATTGAGTACATTGGTTAGACGTAATCCATTGTCTATGTATTTACAATTAAAGAACGTTTCGGGAGCAGGTACTTCTCACATCACCAGGTTCGTCTTGAGAAAGGTGGTGAGTGTCTTATGTGTACAAAAACAGCAGACATATTACGTCGGGTATTAGGTTTAACTAATACTACAATGCCAGGTTAAAGTCCTGACACCTAACATACAACGCACACATCTTTCTCAAGAAGAACTTGATGATGGGTGAAATACCAGCACCCGGAATAACAAATATCATTAATATAGATTCCATTTAATCTCATAAAAAATGGCAATATTCAATACACCATCAAAAATATCATCTTTTAAAAAATGTACAAAAAAATTAAAATTAAAATACCCAAACCAAAAAACTGGAAATTTTCCATAACCCAAACAAACCCCCTTACACCCCCAAAAATAACCAAATTCCATACCAAACAAAAAATAAATAAAAAAAATAATGAGGCACAAATCACCCTAAATCAATAAATAAATTATGGCTCCGGTTTACACAAAATAAATATTGTACAATTTTGCCAACAAAGAACTTGTTTTTAAAAAAATAACAATAAAACTATATTTTTGTTTTATTGTCATTTTATTCTTAATTTTAACTTTATACGATAAATAAAGCAATATAAACTGTAAATTAAAAAATGCTTTAATAAATAAACCATATTATTGAAATGTTTACTTAATATTTATTTTAGTATTATTTATATTAAAGTGTAAACATAAACAAATGAATATTGATTGCCTTCTTTAAATATTATATTTATATATTATATCAGTATATTTATTTAATAACATACTGGTCACTTAAATATTTTTTTTCTTTACCTAATTTTTGTATTCTTTTTTTATAAATTGTTAATTTTCTGTAATATTTTTTGTGTCATCCTAAAGGATTGTTTGTATGATTTAAATAAATAAATAAATTTTAATCAGAAATACTAAACAAGAAGGTCGAAGGTTTTTTGGTCTTATCAACTATATTACTTATTAAGCAAATACATAATTTTTAAAGTAAACAAATAAATTTATAAAAAAAATATAACATATATATTTAATTACTCGTTGATGAATAAAAATATGTTTTATGAAAAAAATAAATTAATTGGATTTAAAGTATAAATATTATACTTTAACACATAATTTTTAGTATGATTTAGAATAGTTATAGAATGTTTTTTTTTAAACTTACCCCTGTTATTGTCAATTTTATATTTATTAAATTATATTGGGTGTATTAAATTAGAAAATTTATGAAAACGTTTAAATAAGTAAATAAGTATGGAAATGAAATTACGTTACATATATTTGGAGTGGATGTTGTTTTATTAGGAAATGTATGTTTCTGGGGGTTTATTTATTGCTATTATATTATATGAGAGTGGCTCTCAGATAAAGCTTGTATGGTTCTGATCTTTTAGATATCAAAGTGGATTTTAAGGCCATAAAAAAGTACATTTAGTTGTGTGTCAAGCTCGGTACCGTGAGATTTAATGGATTACTTCAATCTCCCCGTGTTTTATCCGAAGATAGACTTCTTTTAGATTATCTTGGAAACTGATGATATTTTTCTTTCTTTATGTTGATATATTTTTCTTTTACTGACTTTTCCTTTAATCCGTTCTTGGAATAACTAAAAAAGTTTTAAAGGTTAACTCAAATTTAAAGGTTAACGATTAATCATAATTATTACTTAGTTTAATGTTTGTTTATTAGTTAAAAAAATCGCGTACGGGTTACCTTGGAACTTTTTCCATTACATCGGATATGCTACGCTCATCCTCCCTGCTTCGGACTCGCTTTGCTCGTCCTCAGAGGGTAAGTACATTGATTTCATTCCCTGCAGTAACTGACCACGCTCGATGCTGTATACCTTTTTTGTAATAAATAAGTATATTAAGTTTCGTTTCAATACCACAAATATATCTACGGGTTTTATTGGATCACAAATGTTAAGCATCATCGAGCCAAGACAGTGCATGGATTGGTGACCGCTAGGAATTAACGATTGTATTCACTCTTTGAAGACAAGCGAAGCGAGTACAAATAGTAGTAGTAGTATCAAATCTCATCTGGTAAGGAAAAGTAAGTACAACCATGTTTTGTACAACAAATAACGATGTACCATAGGCAGAAACAGTAACTGGTTATGATATACCCCGTGTATGATAATATAATAATATATATTTGATATTTATTTATTACTTCTTAACAACAATTTGGCAACTTATCGTGGTGCCTCATATTTGGGGGATGGGGTTGGTACATTGTTTTTTTTTAAATAGTGGACTCAGGGATGGGCCAGTATATGGAAAAATTATATGAGTAAAATCAGTAATAGTTAAGCAAGAATAGAAATAATTTAGTACAACCATATTTTGTACTACAAATTACGATTTACCATAGGCAGGAGCAGTAACTGGTTATGATTTTCTTAGAACTATAGTTTGATTAAAAATTAAGGGATATTTTAGTTAGAATCAAAGTTATGTAAAGAAAGAATATAAATGTTGATATGAATACAAACCAAGAGGCCGAAGGTCTCTTGACCGCTACGCGGCGTCGTTTGTGGGGTCATTATTGTAGGTTAATGGCATCACACATATTTCATAAACTATAGAGATTGGGACTTACCTAAGTTGATTTTTTTTTTACCAATTTTCATTTCGATTCTAAAAAGTCTTCGAAAGTTATCTTATCCTATAAAAACGTCTATATAATATATATATATATATATATATATATATATATATATATATATATATATATATATATATATATATATATATATATATATATATAATATATTATATATATATATATATATATATATATATAATATATATATATATATATATATATATATATATATATATATATATATATACATATATACCTTATACCTTACCATATATAAAACCAGGATATATTCTTGATCAGTGAGTTTAATCCTTGAATTTGTCCCCCTTCCAAAACATGTCCCCAACCCCATAAGCTCATTTTTTCCGAAAATTCAATAAAATGAAATAATTGTATAATTATTATTAAATTTGAGAATAATTATATTACATAAAATTTAATGCCGCAGACAACATTACAAGTAGTTCATCTAAAATTACTATTAAAACAAATAAATCAAATTTAATTTTTAAAGAACTCTTTAAATGGTTATTGGTTAATTAGTTATAAACCGAAATAAATAATATTAAGTTTTGTTATCTTGGTGAGTCTGTATGATTTAAACATTTATGGAGGTCATCAAGATCAAAGTCTAAATCCCTACGATGTACGAAAGTTTTATCCAAAAATATGAAAAAAAAACTCAAAAACGATAAAATATATTTAATAAAACTGAGTTAAAGGTCGAGAGAGAAATATCAATGACAAAATTATTGAAGAGTACAAAACCCTTTCGCTTACCTTACTTTTTAACTTTAATTAAATTCTACAAGTTTTCTGGGTCTTTGAGCTTAGCATGTCAGGAGCAAAACTACGGGTAAATATTAGGATTAGGTTTCTGTCAGGTAAAGACTAAGGGTAAATGTCATGGTATTGTAGTTTAAATTAGAATTATTTGCCGCCGCAATTATGATAATTTTAAGGACCATAATAAGAGTATTCATTTTGAAAGCAATTGTTCGTCATTAATTAAATTATTAAAATATCGGGTACGGAATACCTCGGATTTTTTCCTCATCACATCGGATTCGCTAGGCTTATCTTCCTTACTTCGGAATCGCATTGCTCGTCCTCAGGATGTACAAAACGTTAAATTTATTCTGCTACACGTCGTCGGACGTGCTTCGTTCGTCCTCAGATGGTTAATACCATAGTAGTAGTATAGTATAGTAGTAAATGTGGAGAAGATCCTCGATCTTTGCAATTATGTCTCTGGGACGCTTTTTGCCAGCCCCAAGAACGTCCTCACCTCTTACCTAATAGAATCTCTATTCTCTTTGAACCTGCTTGATTCCTTAATGAACTTCAGAACATCTGCCCATGGGAGTTTCACTAAGTCGTCGTCTAGAAGACTGGCTGATCCAAATATACTAAACCTTAATCTGGCGTATGCTTCACACGATCCCAAAAAGTGATCTGTCGTCTCCTCCCCAACTTCCAACTTGGGACACATTGGCTCTGCCTTTAACTTCATGGCATGCAAATGTCTCTGAAGCCAGCAATGACCTGTCAAGATACTCACCGAGTATCTTAACCTCTTCCTCCCCAAAGAGAGCCCATATATTCATGGCTTTGTTAGCTTTCTTCGACATTTTTCTAGATTGTCTGCAATTAGCTTTGGTTTGAAGAGTATCCCTGGTTTTGACCATCGCCCAGTCATCTAAAAGCAAGTTGACTTTGCTTCTGGTAAGTCCTATAGCTGGTCCCTTGAAGGGTTTAAAGGAGACTTTCCTGGCTAGTTGATGGTTAATACCATATTCATTCAGCAGCATCGAGCGTGGTCAGTGCCAGGACAGGTGACCGCTAGGAATGAAATGAAGATGGTTAATACCATATTAATTACATTCTTAGCGGTCACCTATCCAGGCACTGACCACGCTCGATGCTGCTTAACTATTATGATCCAACAAAAATCAATGAACTATGTGAACTTATTTATTACGTAAAGGTATACACTTGTACCGAATTTCAACTCAGTAGAATTATTTAACGTACACAAGCCAACTGATAAAAGTTGAACTAATGCTGATAATGAGATGAAACAAAGCACATATATTAGTCTTATACATGGCCACATGCGTGTCAAATCTCATAATGATCGCAAAATTTTCCCGCGGTATATGATTTTCATTATTAAAATATCATTTTCCCAATACACACTTATTTTTTCAATCTACACTAATAGACTAATTTTTGTACAAAATTTCAACTCTCAAGCATAAATAAACTGGGAGGTACGACGAAAACAGACAAATGCACCCACACACAGACAGAAAACTTTGTGAAACCCGTTCAGGAGGCCTTAAAATACCTGAAACGGATAATTTAGGTGACATCCCGGTTCCGGATTTATTTGCAAACACAATACTTTTTAACAACAAACACAATAAATGAGAAAATGTAATATTAAAACAGAGTCTCTTGTCAGAATGATAAGCTGTTAATTAGAGTTAAAATTGTTAACTTAAATGATTGAGTGCTATTGTTAAATATATCCTAATATAAAGGTACCTAATTAAATAATTGACACCGTGATGACGCGTCAGTGTCAAGATAGATGATAAATTGGATGTTATGCTTTTACTATAGGGAATGCTTATCATAGATGAAAATACAATGATAGTCATAAATATGTTCACTTATTTGCTGTAATGCAATCAAAGTTAATCAAATTAAGTATTTACAATTAATAAATATAATATCTTTAACATATTTAATATCATGTATTTTATTTATGTAATATTTTTAATTAGCTTATTTTATTTGTTTTATTATTGCTTCTTTACAGCAGTTCGACAAATAGCTGCAGCGCCTTATATTGAGGTTTTAAGGATGGTGCATTGTTGTCTTACAAAAAAAATTATTATATATTTTGATCCTATTACATTTTATATTATTAATTAATTTTAGTTTATTTTTTGAAAATATATTTTAAATATAATTTATTTAAAAATGTTTCTATTTATAATTTGGTTTAGAAATAATAACAAAATTTAAGAACGTGCAAAACCTCCTAAAATTTAAAAAGAGTAACATATAAATGATTCATTATATCGATATTTTTTTATAACCTTGCAAAAATCTAACATAAAACCAAACAATTAACAAGTATCATTATTATTTTTTATGCTTGAACCCGTAGGGTCATATTAGCGTTTTCCCTCATTCAAATCTCATTCAACTAATCCATCCCAGAGTTTTTACACACTTAAACGTCTAGGAAGCACACTCTCCGTACATGGCGGCACTTATGACTAGTTCTCAGTGCAACCACCACCAAGTTCATCTAGTCCAACCACACTCCATCCAAACTCACTGCTCTGGCTAGTGTCTGGACTAGTTCACAGTGTGCCTAGTTTATCTAGACCAGCTAGACTCTGGCTAATCTCACCACTCTGGCTAGCGCCGACTACTAGTTCACAGTGTGCTTATTTCATCTAGTCTTACTAGCTCCTCTGATTACATTAGTCTCACTTGGCCAACCCTCATTTAACCCAGTCTCACCCTTGACCTTCAGGTCGAAAAGCGAGCGCTCTACCACAGCAAGCGGACTCGGTAGTATCATTATTAATAATATTATTCTTATAATTTATTTGTTTATTTATTAATTACGCCTTGATTCATTTTTTCTATAATGTAATTTGATTTATTTTTCCTAATTACTCCTTATACAACTTAACATTTAACATTCTTTTATGAACCTCCTATTCCTTCCTGTTCCAAGCACTTTGGTAAGTCTTCTAGCAAAATTTTTATTTAAGAGAAGTCACTTTTTCATATTTTTGATCATGCTTAGAAAATGTTTTGTTATTATTTCAAAAAACCATTCCTAAGAGGCTTAGTCAATCCAGACCTATATTTGATACTTCCAAGTTTTGTAAAATATGTACCTTTTTCAAAATCAAATTCAAGTCCATCAAGTTTATTTTATTTCTTTTATTCTAAGTATTGCTTAGAATGTTTCAGGTTAAAAATCAATACAAACTACTCTAATGCTGATCTGAAGCGCTTTTATTTCTGCGATGCAATCAATTAAGCATTAATTGTTGCATATTACATAGTATTAATGTATTTTTATTGAGTCTTAAGGCCAATCCAATACAGAAAATCAGGTCAAGACAAGAGCTTTACTTGAGATTGGTGTACAACAACAACGCCAATACAGTAATAACGTCAAGAGAGATTTAGGATGGATTTGACTTGAATTTTAAGTAGATTTTAAAAGAGATCATGTAAACGGAGGTTGACAAGGACTTGAATTCAAGTAGATGTTAAGTACTCTCGTAAATATCTCGTATATGGTTCATGTATGGAAAGAAAACGCGTGCATTTGTACATTTTTTTCAAAAGAAATCCGCAAAAAGCTAACTACTATGTTTAAACACTTGTTCTATATACAAATCTTATAAATACATACATTCAATTGAATTGCTTGACGAAGAAAACTAACCTTTATTCCTTTGGACAAACTTCCTTAATTACAAGATATATATATATATATATATATATATATATATATATTATATATATATATATATATATATATATATATATATATATATATATATATATATATATATATATATATATATATATATATATATATATATATATATATATATATATATATATATATATATGTGATAGTACTCCTCAAAAGGAACAAAAAATGTCCTGTAATATAAACCCCGATCTCCAACCGTTTTCCCCACAAGGTCAAATTCAATATTTTAAAAAATATTTGACCTCACATCATAAACTTGTTAACAGGGATTTAACTGTTCAAGCTAGAAAAGCGAACTTGGTTTCATTAGAAAGCTGAGTAAATTTTCTAAAGGACAAACTACTAACTATGTCAAATATTTTGGAACTACTGCCCAAAATTTTGCATGAAACATGTTTTTTTTTAAATGGATTTTATGGAATTTTTGTTGAAGGGCATTAGAGGAAGTAAGAGATGAGCAAAAGTTCAGCCAAGAACGGAAAAAATTTCTCTTATGACTGCCCTTTAAGAAAATGTAAATATTTTTATACATTCAATAGTAAAAAATGTAAGCTATTGTTGCTTGAAGTTGCAAAAACTGATCATTTTTGTCGTATAAAAGTAAAAATAATGTGTTATTTTAACAAAATATTTTATTTTCGAAAATAATTTAATAATACGATTTTTAGACTCTAGAAGGTAAAATAAACCTATTTTATTCTTACACATTTTTCTCTAAAACCACTCTTTTCCCTTGCTTTAGAGATTTTGAATTATTTTATGTACCATGTAATTAACATTGTAGACATATGCAAAAATTCCAAAAAATATCAGTTTTTCTAACTTCTAGGAAGAATGGCTTAAAATTTTGACTATCGAATGTATAACATTATTTAACTTTTCTTAAAGGGCAATCATAAGAGAAGTTTTTTCCGTTGTTGGCTGAACTTTTGCTCATCTCTTACTTCCTCTAATGCCCAACTACAAAAATTCCATAAAATTCATTTTTTTTAAAAATCATGATTCATGCAAAATTTTGGGCAGTAGTTCCAAAATATTTGACATAGTTAATAGTTTGTACTTTAGAAAATTTACTCAGCTTTCTAATGATATCAATTTCGCCTTTCTAGCTTGAATAGTTAAATCCCTATTAACAATTTTATGATGTGAGGTCAAATATTTTTTTAAAATATTGAATTTGACCTTGTGGGAAAACGGTTGGAGATCGGGGTTTATATTATAGGACATTTTTCGTTCCTTTCGAGGAGTACTATCACCTCCTTTTCTGGTGGACACTTTATATGAAACACCCTGTATATATATCATATATATCATTTTAGTTTTTTTACTCATCTTTTTTTCTGCCAGTATAGATAATAATAGTAGATACTGTAGATAATGACAGTAATAACATAATTACAATAAATGAAAACAAACTCATTATACGCAGGTATACATTCAAACAATGTCTGTTTCATGTAAAATCGTAGATAAATATTGAGTTTATATTTTTAAACAAGCAAACAAGTTACAACATTGAAAACCGAAAGGTCAACGTTAAAAACAAATAAATAGTCTAATCTGACAGAAAGCCGAGATAATTTGGCCAATATTTAAATTACAATTTAACTTTACGAGCCAAGAGGGAGGATTTAACTCTGTCTCAACATAGGACAAAACTACAGTGCAAACATAGTGCAACATTTAACAGTTTATCAAAACATTTAGGGTATATCTATATGTAAATATCTAACTTTGTGTTTATGCAAACAGTATTTACAATACCTTTATTATATTATAATACATGTATTACAGCTAATCTAGTTATAACATATAAAATTCTAGGTTATAAAGTTTTATATTTTGAAAAGTATTTATTTTATATAAACTTAGAATAATACTAATATAGAAGGAGCACAGACCGTAAACACAATGTTAATTCTATTGATAACACGAAAAGCCGGTTGACTGGTGGTCTTAAGTAGGGGTACCACCCTAACAACAAACATTATTTTAAATATGTGTCATAAATATCCATTAATAGAAAGATCGTAAGAACAAATATAATAACTTAAAACACCTGCTGAGTATTTAATAAAACCGTACTTAGACGGTAAAAGGATAGTAAAATACAATAATCTACATTTAGTGGACGAGGACTTCTTTTAATATAATTTTAATTAAAAATGATAAACTTTAATTTAAACTGCTAAAAATATTGTAATGCACCGATATTTATATTAGTATTTTATGAATAATCAATCATTAATTAATAATAGAACAAATAATTCAGCAACCGGAAGTATTGCCCAACATTTTTTTAAGAAAATTGTATATTGTTAGGGTGGCAGCATTACTTAAGACCACAAGTGAACATACTTTTGATTTATTAGTAGTGCTCCTTCTATATATAGTATTATTCTAAGGATATTAACATTAAGTTCTGCTGGGCATAAATAAAAAGATAATTTTAGCTTATTAGACATCATCAAGTCTTAAAATATATTAATATATATTTACACATTAGACGGGGTAAAACATTTAAAACTTTATTACCAACAACGTCCCGTCTATTTATATAAATTTTATGTATAAATATAGTATGTTTATACATTAGGATATATTAATCCTAATGTATATACATACTAATTTTATACATGAAATGTATATATATAGGCGGGACGTTGTTGGTTTTAAATGTTGTAGACTTTTACCTCGTCTAATATGAAAATATATATTAATATATTTTAAGACTTCATGATGTCTAGCAAGCTGAAATTATCAGGTTGCTATATATATATATATATAATATATATATATTATATATATATATATATATATATAATAATATATATATATATATATATATATATATATAATATATATATATATTTAAATATTTAACGAATTTTCCTTGAAGTTGATACCTTAATAATAATTCTTTTCATGTAATGAATTTTCATAAAAAAATAATAAAATAATAATGAATATTTAATAATTTTTAAAAAATTATTATTTCGGTAAATATTTTGTAGTGAAAAACATCGTTTATTTTAGACGAATATTCTTTATTTTTTTAAAGGTTTTAAGATGATAATATATTTTGAAAAAACGATGAAAAGAACTTAAGATAGTTAAAGGGTTAAATACGCTACGAAATAAGAAAAATAGATAATTAATTTTGAAAAAATACCCTGAGATAAATGTTTTGAAATAAATTTTAAAATGATGATTTAGGGAAATATTTTTTTAAACAAAACAGGACGAAATTAAAATAAAAAGGAATCGTTGAAGAAATATGTTTAAATGCTATTTTAATCATAAAGACCTTGATAAAATAATAAATGTCAAGTATGTTAAATTCTTAAGAATAAGTCGTACAAAAAGATAAAAATTGTATTAAGCTCTTAATAAAAATTATATAAATGTATTTCCTCAAATAAAAACAGAATATTTAAACATATTTTTGTCAAGAATTTTTCTAAAATAAAACATATCTTCAACATGCATATACAAATAGGTAGAACAAACTAAACTTATAGACATGTTTAATTACTTTTCATAAAAAAAAATATCTCGCCGCATTTATTTAGTTAAAAAAAAAAGTTTTATATTTTAATATTCATAGAAGGGTAGAGAGATGCTGGTTGGGGTCTATTCTAACCCCACGCGAAACGACCTACAAAAAGTTTAACAAAACAACCTAAACTTTTGTACCCCTCTATAGTCTATAAACCCTTACAACAATACCAAAGTGTATAAAACTAATGTACAAGTACCGCCATCATGTATTTTTATAAATATTGTTTTTCTCTTTGATGTTAAACTTTATATGATTGTAAGTAAAAGTTAAAATACTTTGAGTATTGATTATATACTTTTAGGTAAAAGAGTTGCTTGCTTTTAAAATGTTTGAGGATGAAAGTGTCCTCTGATAAAACGCCGAGATAAGGAAGTAGAAATTTTCGATTTGTTTTGCTACTTAATATGTTTTTAAGTTTAAAAATTTAAATATAGAATAACAAAAAAAATATATAGAGTAAAAAAGTTGCTTGCTTTAAAAATGTTTGAGGATGAAAGTGTCCTAAAAAAAAGCGCAGATAAGGAAGTAAAAATTTTCTATCCTACTTTAATTCTATAATTTCCTACTTATTATGATTTTTAAGTTTAAATTTTTTTAATGTTGAAAGTCAAAGAACGGGATAGTAAAAAATAAATTATTGTTGCGAGGTTTCGGCCAAGCTGGCCATAATCATGCCTTAAAAAGAAATCACAAAACCCACCCTTTTGCAAATATATGGTTTTATCAAAAAATAATTTGCAACAAGGTGGATTTTGTGTTTTCTTTTTAAGGCATGATTATGGCCAGATTGGCCGAAACGTCGCCACAATAATTAATATTTTATTATCCCGTTCTTGGACTATCAACATTAAAAATAAGTTAAAAGGGACAACATCTTGTTTAAATATTTAAATATAGAATAATAAATAATTTATATCATTTGATACTATATCATACTTCAGGCTCTGTCGGCGCCTTGATGAGTTAGACGTAACAAAACAGAGTGGGACATGACATTATGTCGAGCCATCAATGATGACGAATGTCGAATGATGCAACAGTTCCCAGATGTAGCATTGCATTCGCTTGTTACATTTCCTAGGTGTCTCTCGCACAATTATATTGTTTTAATAAATAATTATATAGCTAAAAGAGTTGGTTGCTATTGAAATGTTTGAGGATGAAAGTGTCCTCTAAAAACGCGATGATAAGGAAGAAGAAATTTTTGATTTGTTTCGCAACTTAATATGATTTTTAAGTTTAAAAATTTAAATATAAAATAATAAACAATTATATAGCTAAAAGAGTTGCTTGCTTTGAAAATGTTTGAGGATAAGAAGGACCTAAAAAATAAGTTTTTAAAGTGATATTTTACTATTTAATTATGTGAGTTAAGTTTAAACTTAAAAACATGAACTAATAATTATAATACCACTAAGTAAATAATAAAAAAAAATATCTGGCACGGTGGTGAATTTCCTTTGGAATGCGTGTTTCCATGCATGACAATCCATTTTTTGCTTAAGGATCCGATTTATGCTTAATATCTTGAGCAGTTACTCAATTAGAAAGCACTACTCGTCACTATTTCTTTTGTATTTTAGAAAAGAAATGGGCATAAATATTCTGTTTGTGATATAAAACTTTTAATAGGGTTCGTGTCCTCCCCAAGGTTGATCTTTGTACCAAGTTTGATCAAAAATATAAGCAAACCACGCCCTGAAAATTTGAGGTTAATGTGCTCTCGAAATATAATTAGTTCTTGACATGTTTTTCTACTACGCCAACAAGTCGTAAGTAAGGAAATACATATTATTCTATGTATAGACTGGTCTTATGGATATCTCGGTCCAAACCAAGATAAATATAATTTCATCAAAAAATTGAAATTGAAAGCGTAGAATAGTCAAGGTAT
>JACMZG010000044.1:0-20844 GCA_018340805.1 Microvelia longipes | reverse complement strand
GCACAACTAGGTATAAATATAGAATTCAATTTTCTAGCTTAAAAACATCAGCGGTTATAAGATAGATTCTAAATCTCTAGTAGTTATAAGGATTGTTTCATGCTTATATTAAAGATCTCAATAATACAAAACAGCGAGCTTTTATAATAACATCCTCTTTTGAATGCTAAATTAGAGACGTATAATAAAAAGATGGGATAACCGAAATTACCGTAGTGTAGATGAGTTTTCAAGGCAGTGCTAACTTCATTAACTCATTCGGATAATTCCCTGAAAATCTTTCCTCATTTTAGGGAATATTTTCACCCACTCTTTCTCCGGCTTTAGATGATATCAGGTATCTGAAATTAAGTCGCGGCAACGATACTCGAGGGGATAGAACTATTTTCCGGTTATTTGAATCTTTGCAAGTGATAGGGTCAGATAAAGGATTCGATGACCTGAATTAAAATTTGCGAGATGGGAAAAATTCCTTCTTAACATTTATATTATTTAAACCAACGGCAAAAATCTATTATAATATTTGGAATTTATTATCATGTTTCCTAATACCTAATATTTAAATCTTTTCATTTTTTTATTAATATAATATTAAATTAGATTTTGGTGTTTTAGCTAACAGGAATACTTTTCAAAACTTTTTTAAGACAAGTTATTAACAGTTTTCGGAAAGACCAAGTAGACTCAGCAAAGTTTGAAGCGCCTCACTGAAGCCGCTTCAAAGCCCCTGCGCCTCACTAAGGCCGCTTCAAAGCCCCTGCGCCTCACTGAGCCCGCTTTAAAGCCCCTGTGCTTCACTAAGGCCGCTTCAAAGCCCCTGTGCTTCACTGAGGCCGCTTCAAAGCCCCTGCGCCTCACTGAGCCCGCTTCAAAGCCCCTGTGCTATACTGAGGCCGCTTCGTAGCCCCTGCGTCTCACTGAGACAGCTTCGAATTCCCTGCGCATCAATGAGGCTGCTCGTAGCCCCTGCGCCATACTGAGGCCGCTTCGAATCCCCTCGCTTAGTATCTACTAAGTTTTACCATGTATGAGTGTATAGGTGTGTCACCTTATTTAGAAAAAATGCGCCTTTCCCCAGGGTCTTAATTTTATTAGCAAATAAATACTAGCGATGATAGTTTTATAAAGATGAGATTTAAAACGTGCTGTTCGACTATATACAAAACGTATAAAGTAAACAATTGTAATAATTAAAAATGTATAAAGTAATATATAATGTAAATGTGCATACTAAACAAATGTAATAAGTAAAAATGTATAAAGTAATATATAGTAATGTGCATTACTAAACAATAATAGTGAAAATGTATAAAGTAATATATAATGTAAATGTGCATACTAAACAATTGTAATAAGTAAAAATGTATAAAGTAATATATAATGTAAATGTGCATACTAAACAATTGTAAGTAAAAATGTATAAAAGTAAATATAAATGGTCAATGTGCAGCCGTAACAAATCGTAATAATAGTGGAAAATGTATAAAGGTTAATATCATAGATTGTAAATGTGCATATCTAACAATTGTAATCAGTAAAAATGTATTAAAGTAATATAAATCGTAAATGTGCCTACCTAAACAAATGTAATAAGTGAAAATGTATAATAGCAATTTATGTATATCCGAATAGCAAAACTACAGCGGTAGACTAATTTTCATACAAAGTCTCAACTCTCTCGTATAAATACTCTAGGAACTACGATGAAAACACACACACATACAGACAGACAGTTTTGTGAAAACCTCTCAGAAGGCCTTTAACACCTGAAACGGGTGATTCCGGTGACATCCCGGTTTTACGATTTTTTTGCAAATACAATACTCCTTCTATATTCCTACGATATAAATGAGGAAAAGTAAAAATTTAAAAACTACAAGCTTTAAGTGTATTGAATCAAGCTTTCACGCACAACAGTACTAGTAAATTACATTACTGACATTTTATACAATATCTAGTTATAATAAAATAAATTTTATTTACTTGATTAAAATCAAACTGTTGCCGTGAAATATGATTATGTTTATTATACTAAGTTCAAACACGAGTACAATATGTTAAGCTCAAGAAAAAATCAAATATAAATGATACTGAGGCGTAAAATCCTACGAATTAGACATTAAAAAGAACAATTAACAATAAAAATTAAGTGTGTAATGAATAAAATAGAAATATTTAATTGTAATAACGATTAATTTTATATTATCTATGGTCATAAGTAATATCTTTAAGTTATATTTGTATTTCTTAGTTAACCGCAAAGGCTTTTATATGTAGTCAGGTTTGGAAGCGGTCCAAGACCGCAGCCACTTAGAACATATCTTGCTTCTGTATCGTGCAATCCACATTTATTCTTTCCTTTATTATTTAGACTAATTTTGTAAGAAGTTTGATACCCTTTTCCTAAGTATAAGAAAGGTCTGTAAAAGTATAAAAATTAATACTGTCTTTCTTCATTCAATGTCTTAAGAGCCACCTGAAAAAATGTGACTTATTTTGTACTACTTCAAAACATTTTTTTCTGAAAATATACCTTAAATTATAAAGAAAAAACAGTCTGCCTATCTAGAGTGGAGCTCTTTATATGATAGCGCATGCTTAAAATTTTAATATATCGCACAAATTTAAGTTGTCTTGAAATAAGTAGTTCTCAGTGGTCGTGTGCAATACATGAAAAAGAACATTTTTTTAAAGCTGATAAACTGTTCTGTAAAACGAGTGTTTTATCATCAAATTCGAATGACTACAACCAAAGTTACGCCTCTTTCAAAAACACCAAAAAATTTGCTAATTCATGCAAAATAAGCGAATTTCTTTGAAAAAATATTAGCATTTTATACATTTTTTTACCTTTAACAAAAGTCATAACTAAAGTGATGTAGAAATTCATACAGTAGGGGTGGGGGCGCGGGACACATGAGTGTCTAACTCCCCCGAATAAGCTGCTTTAGATGGACCTGCCTAAGTTCACCCTTTCTCGCTAGTGGCGGTCATTGACCCTTGTACCCTATATATACTAAATAATTATTTCTTCAATCTACGGTTAAAATTATTTAAAAGGGTTTTCACAATGAAATTGTATTAATTATTTAAAGGTATAATTTCATAAAATGTTATAAAAATATAAACGCTGTGTTAATTTTAAGTAGATCTGATATCCGTGGAATTACATGATTTGTGAGACAAACATCAAAAATGTTTTAAACAAACATCAAAACTGGGAAATTATAAATTTAATTTACGTCTTCGTGTCTTCATTCGTACACACGTTATCCTAATTTTCTCAAAAAATTGTCTATAAGCTACTAAAAAAAGAAAAAGGCAATGAATAAAATAAAAATCGGTCTTGTTTCAATTTTATAAACAACATAGAAAGTATCGATAAACGATAACAATAGTGATAAGGGGACCAAGTGAAAACTAGCCGCTCGGGGCGGTAGTTGATGAACTAATTCCTGTTTTCTCGGACCACCTAAATCCAGGGAGTTAGACCACTGGTCCCCCCGCCCGACCAAAACGTAAGAATTTCTACATCACTTTAGTCATAATAGTTGTAAGTTAACGATCTTGACAAAAAATAAGTTTTTTAGGAATTTTATCAGCTTAAAAAATGTTCTCTTATGCTTTGCACACAACTACAGGGGATACCACTTATTGCAAGAAAACTGGAATTTGTGCGATTTTCTAATACTTCGAGTGAGCGCATTCATATGGAGGGATCCACTCTGGATAGGCAGACTATGCTTTTCCTTCATAATTTAAGGTATATTTTCAGAAAAATTTGGTTTGAAGTAGTACAAAATGAGTCACATTTTTTAGGTCTGGCTCTTGCACTACTAGTTATAGCAAATTTTTATTTTGAATGATGCTTGTGAGTATGCCTAAAATGACGGTCGTTTCATTCAAAAAAGGACAATTACATTAAAGCGAATTTCCTTGGGCTAATATTTGCTAAGCTAATGGGGTGATTCTCATAATGCACACGTTTAAGCCTACACATAAACTGTGTAGGCTTCCGGTTATTGTCATGAAGATTTAGGTCTTCCGGTGGTGACCGCGTTAGCTTAGATGAATAATCCGACGTTTCGTTCAGTTTAGTAGAGAACTGTGTTTTTTTATCCATGATGTCCTACATCCCTGAAGATGCCTCCCACAGTGGATTCAAACGTCAAACGTCAGATTCATCATCTACATTGATACACCACCGGAAGCCTTAATCTTCAAAACATAACTCCGTTTTAGAGGTTATCGAATACGAAAAACCAGTTTTTGCGTGACATTTATATATATATTATATATATATATAGCTATTATATTTTATATATATATATATATATATTATATTAATATAGTTATATATTTTCGGTCAATTGTTGACATCTTTATAAGTTCCTTTATATTTGCTTTTTTTCAGTAATATATTGTTTTTATGTTATCTTTCTAGTCATTTTTTGACTAGTATTACATTCCTTTTGAATCGTGCTAGAATTTTGTTATTTTTCAGAGAATTACAGGAAAAACAATTTGGTGAATTTAATTCATTACAACATCTATTGGTGATGAACTAGTATATATAATTATATTATATATAAATTATTATATATATATATATATAGTATATTATATATATTTTAAATTACTTATGTATTAAGGATATAAATGATTAAGAATTGCGTTTGTACATTGCATGTTGATATATATATATATATATATTTATATTTATTATATATATATATATGTGTATAAGATAATATTATAGAATTGCAGTAATGTACTTGCATGGTTGATTATCTATATATTTTATATCATTATTATATATATATATTTAATTATATATAAAATGCAATTTACATTACTGCATTTCTTAATTCTTATAAACATAAAAAACGTAAATTTTAAAATTAAAACAACCCCTAACAAATAACTAAAAGAAATTTCATCTTTCTTAATTTTGCTAAATAAATTGGGCACTTCAAAAGCATTCACCTAATTAAAGTTTACCTTATGCAAATAATATACCCAGGGTTTAATTGATTTAAACATACGGTAACAAATATAAGAGGGGGTTGTAGGAGGAGGAAGAGATGTCGATTTAGTAAGGGGAACAATTTTTAGTCCAACCTGTTTGATTGTATTACAGGCTTGACATTTTTGAATTCAACGTAAATCGACAATAAAGTGCTTAAAATCAGAACTGTTTTCATATAGCTAACATAATAACAGTGTAATAGATGAAATTAAATATTGATATTTAATCAACGCAATCAGAAAATGCAAATACATATGTGAAATGCTTATTTGCTTACGATTTTGGACCGAATATATATGTAACAGTATATATTTAAATGTTGCAATGTTGTCAACATGGTTTTGCAATTTTATAGTAAAACTATGTTCGAATTCTCCTTAGATTATGATTTATTTTAAAATATTATATAATGAATTAATTCCTGGGGTATTAATATAATAATTTGACCGATTTAAGACTCGACACACCGAGATCAAACTTGTAAGTAACAATTGCTTTATTAGAACAGTACAATGTTCGAAACAGAGAGGTAGTCATAGAGATATATTACTAGAGAGGGCATACCCTCTATTCATAAAAAAATATTTTTAGTGCTTTTAAGGATTACATTAAAACAATGTCTGTACAATTTCTTGGTCTGAATCAGTGGCTGAGAATCCTTAATGAGCTATGTACAGCTGAATCCTCTTTACATTAAGAGGCTTGAAACAATTTTATTGCTTTTAAGGATTTTTTGTAACCTTACTGTTACCTCCTCTTAGAGTCCGATAAGGTTATATTTAATCACTCGTTATCGGCTTTTTTTTGTAATATAAATGTTCTATTTGTTAATGTTACTGTCATTTTGTACAGTTTATTAAATTAGTTTATTCAAATCTTTTCAGGTTGATTTTTGAATCTTTCCAAAGCCAACAGATAGGCCGAGTTTATTTCGCTTCGCTCATCCTCACTACTTCGGACTCAAATGTCACACAATATAAGTTTGCATCCACAAAAATACTTCTGGCGCGAAGGGTCTGCTCATCATTCCACTTCTAGCTTAATTTCTTCTTCAGTTTATGCTTTATAACCTTAGCAGTAGCACTACTTACTTTTATCATAGGAAATGTGCAAATTAAATTAGAATTAGCTTGAACTGAGCATGATATGAGCGCGAATAATGCGTATGATAAGGCCAAAGCACGAATTTAGCACAAAAACTTGTTCTGTTTTAACGTGTATTAACAAAGTTTTATATATATATATATATATATATATATATATATATATATATATATATATAATATATATATATTATATATCATATAAAACCAGTATATATTATTGATCAATGAGTTTAATCCTTGAATTTGTCCCCGTTCTTAAAACATCCACCCTCACCCCTACTCACCTATATGACCCTAATCCCATAAGGAATGTGTTTTCCGAAAATTCGATCAAATGAAATAATTGTATAGTTATTATTAAATTTGATAATAATTATATTACAGAATTTTACATAAAATTTAATGCCGCAGACAACATTACAAGTATTGCATCTAAAATTTCGATTAAAACAAATAAATAAATAAAACAGAGCTGTGCAGTGTCGATTTTGGAGCGATGTTTATTGTTTTGCGATATTTATCTTTAGGATAAATATGCACATTTTCTGGAAAAATACATGTTGTCACTACTGCTTACACTAGAATGCATATACTAGAAACTTAATTAAGATTGGATTGTTTGAAGTCTACAGCGAAAAAGCACAGATTTTATTAAAAATTCGCTCCGCTTGTGAACCTCTGTGCAAGAATTATTCAGATATCTAATACGAGCGAGTCCAAATTGGTGAGGATAAGATGAGAAAAATTACCGAGGTACCCTGAACCCGATTTTTTAATTAGTTACATATTCACTTAAGAGCAAAAATATTTCTTGGAGGACGCGCTAAAGCACTAAAAAAGCCCACTTATGCAAACAGGGGAGGAAAATGTAGATTTTTCTGGAAAGCCTTAAGGTATACTTCAACTTAAAAATAAAAACGACCCAAAAAGAATGTTATCATATCTTAAAAACTCAACGCAAGGATTATTAAGCCTCCTACTCTATCATAGTCTATATAAATCAATCACTACACGTCTCCTTATAATACACATCATACTACCTATACAGCTTAAATCTCTAATTTAATAATTAAATTTCAAAAATGTTCTTATTTTAGCAATAAAATGTAATAATAGGATTTTAATTAAGAATATACAATTAATAAATTCTGATTTTTTTTCTCTACTTTTATAAACCATGCATCTTTCTTTTACATCATTATTATAATATTATTTTATAATGAGTTATATAAGTATTTTAAATAATGTATGTAATGAGATAAAAAGTTTTATAAAAAAAATATAATTTATTTATGATTTTTTTAAATATAAATATTAAGTGAAAGCGTGTTTTTTTCAAACAATAAATTAAAACTTTTAATAAATGACATTTTTTTAATAAAATTGAATAAATAAGTATTGTTAATATTATTTTTTAAGCGTGCTTGAGTATTTAAGTGCAATTTATATTTATTATTAAAAGGACTAAAGGGCATTAATTTAAAATAATGATGCATGCTTTATTTATTTTATGAGAAGGGAGCCTACAAATGTAATTATGCTGGAATGTGAGATGGTGAAGTCACAACCCCGCTTTTATATGTAAAGTTTATTATGTGCTCGTTTGAAATAAGAAAATATGAACTTGGTTGGTTTTTTTTTAATAAATATTTGACAGATGTCTTAACCAACATTATAACATGTTATATTTGGCTAGGTCATGTAAACATAGAGATATTATTACTAGAGAGACCATATTATATAACATAAATAATATTGTAATACAATAAAATATATAAATATAACAATAATAATAATAATATAATAAATGAATACAATAAATAATAATATAATAATAATATAATAAAACAATATAATAAATATATAAATATATAATAAATAAATATAAAATAATATAATATAATAAATAAACAAATAAAAAAAACAGTTACATGGTTGCTACAAATAGATGTTTGGACACAACTGTTGGTTGTCCAAACATATATTTGTTAGAAACCATGTAACTATTTTTTGATAATATTTAATGTAACTGTTCTTTGTTAATATTTATTATGTTAAGCCATGAAAAAGATAAAATTATATCGAAAGCTCGGAAAAATTAGTTTTTTTATTTATTATTTTGAACCTATTCCTCCTCAAAAGCTTGAATAATTTAAAATAGAGATCCTTATAAAGTTTTTTGTCTAACAAAATTACAGTAAATTATGTATGAAAACGTTAAAAATACAAATCAGCACACAAGCAATGTGCGAGAAACCGAAATCAATTGATTTATTATAATCTTAACTTACTCTTGAGGGAGGTTTCAATGAGGTTACACATTGAAACCCACTGACAGTCCCAAAAGATGTGTCAGGTTTCTCAATGTAATGAGATAGACTATGCCCCCTTTAGTATATAACTCTATGCATGTAGAAATGTTTTTAATTAGATTTAGATATTTATTGAAGGTTTAGTCTGTGTTTAGTTTAGGATCGACCACTGTTTTTAAACCCGGCAATACGTCAAACTGCGGTGTGTGAGTTTTTCTTGCGAGAGGCAGTGGCCGAACTCTGTGATATTAGGCATTAGATGCTTGTCTTTAGGCTAGTTAAGTCATTAGGCTGCGCAGGTGAGCCAACCGGTGTTGAGTCCGCTTCTACGGGAGGCACGATTGAAAAACTGTAGAACTTAACTATTCTGTAAGACACGTCAGTTTCTTGATACTGTACCTAATATGTACCTTTAACGTACGAAGAACCGTAGACTAAAACATGTATAGCGCAGGTCTTGCACAATTAGTCTACCTAACCCCTACCATACCATATAGAACTTATACAAAAACTTCTCAAGCTAGTTTTAAGGACATCCCCGAGTGTATTAGATGTATTAGACGAAACCAGACGCGTCTTGTTTAGTTGGTGTTTAACGCGATCAGCCAACAATGTTAGAACAACACGGTAGATAGATTGCTGTAAACACCAATTGAAATCTTTTATACAATCTTTCAAAAACAAAAATTTAAAAAAAAAGGCGCAACTTATTTTATTATCAGTATATCTTTCTAGATATTATAAGAGTCCGTGGAAAGATTTTAGGGGGTCTGTGAACTAATGGACAAAACATTAATGATAACAAACATGTTATCATTAATTAATTACCTCTGATGCTATTATAATTAATAATTATAATAACAGTTATTAGTTCTGATATCCTTTTACCAAATTCCAAATGAAAAGCTTATAAGATTTTTTGTAAATAAAAGTATGTTTTAAAAACTTGTATGAATCAAGAGATCTATTTCCTATTGCTAGTAAGATAGCCAAAAAACTAAACGTCCAAATATTAATTTCATAGGTGATATTTGTAGGGAATACGATTTAGGATATTTTATTTACATATTATATGGAACCAGACTTTTGTCTTTTTATTTTTAAAGGTCATAAAAGAAATAGGTTTTTGTTCAAGTGATAGCGATTTATCAAGGTGTTAAAGAAATTTATAAGAATTTATTGTCAATAATTCCAGTTTATTAATTAATTTGGTTATAAACTGTTAAATCTGATTATGGTTGATAAAATCAAACAAATAAAAAATACAATAATTTTCAACTTCTTCTTGTTGCAGATGATAGAGCAGTTTCGCGAGCCTACATTTATAACGTTAAAAACAGTAATGTACATTGATGAGTACATTTTATTGGATTTATTAGTTGAATTTGGGGGGGGGAGGTAGCTAGACTGATAGGGGTCCAATAAGTACAAGTTAAATATATTAGGGGTCCGCAGGGCTCTACAGATGATGAGCTAATAGTATAGAGAGTGAAAAAGTAGAGATGGCGATCTAGTAGGATGGCGATAAATGTTCTCGTCGGATGAACGGATAATAAGAGCAATACTAATGCTTTCCTCTTACACTTATTGACTAAATGTTTTATGAAGCTTATTATGTGGATCACCAGCATAATAGCAATTCCGTTAACAACTTAAATTCGTGGTTTTTGCTTGAATAGAAGAATACATTTTGTTCAAATTCGAAATAATCAATTCTATGGTAATGCAACTTTTATTATACGTGAGTACGTGAGTTATGGTGAAAGAATAGCCATTTAAAAACCAGAATGTTAAAAGAAGCATATATAAAGCATTTAGTGTATTATAAACGTTATTTTTTCTTTCATATATTTAAGAGTATAGAAAGAAATAGCAGGCAAGGTATCTTCTGCCTTGAATTTCCTCATATTCCTCATTCCAGTAGTGTGGGGCATAGTATTCTCCGAAAAAACTAGACGAGGGAATTTTTATGACAACTTTATACTTCAATAAATCAGGATTTCTCTGGTAGCTTCGATATAGGAAAAAAGAGGAAAAAAGTTGAGAGAGAGGTCCTAGTAGGTTGGAGTCTGCATGAACATGATGTGAATAATAAAGAACTCTGAGGCTCACCGCCTTCACCTTACCTACGATGACTTTTTCCTCAGCCCCTACACAGATACCTCACGCTTTCTTTTGTTCCCTTGTGAAAAATTACCAATATTAGGAAGGTATCCTCTCGCTTTTATGATCTTTTCGGACAACCAATATAGCATTTCTCTCCTAAAGTATAATACTTTGATATTCTAGTCATCATTGGGAAAGCAAAATATTATCCCATATTACTTTTGGCTTATTCATTTATTAGTTTTTTTTTAATGCGGTGTAATGACAGAATTAAAAGGAGCTACCGATTGCAAAGTTGATGAGGGTTTAAGAGGAAGTAAGTAGGTGTAATTATAAAGTTTGAGCAAGTAGTTCAACATTTTAGTCAGATTAAATTAGTAACAATACCAGCAATGACTACCCCTTTACACTAAAGATGTAGCATGCACAGTATTTAAAAAATACTTTCAATAATAAATAATTTCTTTAAACTATTTAAAGAAATAAGAAAAAATATTCTCCAAAAATAAAATCCATTGAAAAATTCAATATATTGCTGTAAAGTCCCGATGATGTACTTGTTAGCACGAGTGCCTGCAACCCAGAGAGTCCGAGTTGAATCCTGGTCGAGGTCACTAGGGTTTCCATGCGAGGAACGGAAATTTCTTACGCGTGCCGTCCTTGGAAATAGACGCTCAGTCAAAGTTTACTTATTGCGATTGGACTAATATGTTTAAGGAGGATAGGGGTTGTGGATAAATAACATTTGCTCTTTCACTAGATGCCTAAACTAACATAATAGCAGGTGAGTTTATAGGAAGTTGAAGCTTAGTTTTATAATTAATCTTAAGTAGTAATGTAATTAAGCAAAAGACCATCTAATTGTATCCGTAACCACTTCTTTTCTCAAATATAGTTGTGCTATACAAACAGCTCCTTTATCATGACTGTAGAACCTGGAAATCAAGATATCAATCCTCAACCATTCTCTCCTGAAATATAACTGTGCAATCCGTAAAGTAAAACATAATTTGTCAACCATTTCTCAACTGAAATATAACTGTGCAATCCGGAAAGTAAAACCTAAATTGTCAAACATTTCTCTACTAAAATATAACTGTGCAGAAAAGTAAAACATAACTTTTCAACAATTTCCTTCCTGTAGCTCTGGAACCCAAAAAAATAAATCATTAAACCTCGACCACTTTTCTATACCTTAATAATTTTGTGCAGCTAGAAAAATAATACAAGAACTAATTCTATCCTAAAATATAGCAGTAGAATCATTAAAAAAAATCTTTGACCTCTTTGCTCCTAAAAATTTACTTTTGCAACCCGTGAAATCATTAAACAATAATGATGCCGTTTCCCACATTTATGACTGATAAAAGTTGAAATTTATAAAAAAAAATCGGATAATTTATTAAATAAAATAATATTTATACAGGTTAGGATTTGGATATAATATGATTTGTTGGATTAGTATTTGTTTTACAGCGTTGTTCTAAGTATTATCTCTAAATCGACAGTAGAGTTAGAGTATAGACACGTTGAAGAGCATTGACGTCTATTGTTTGTCTGTCGGTTTTATTCTGTTAAAACCTTTAGTTAAGAGTTTTAGTGTGAGGCAGCAGTAGGACAGGGGCTGTCTTGTTCCTGTTATCTCCGTGGAAAGCCTTTTTCTATTGTCAGAATTTTTTTTTCACTCGGACACAATAGTTAGGTTCGATTCTACCCCCACTCTGTTTCGGCAGTGCCATTGCAAGTCTTTTTTTAATGACGCTCTTTTTTTGTCTACCCTTCGTTACCTCTCAGCCTTTTTTTTATTCTTAAGTCTTCAAAACGATCAAAGTATTCTATAGAATTTAAGGGACTTTATAATAAGGAATAATTTGAAAGAAACCTACAAGACGCAAATTCATATTCTTTTATTAAAAAAGGATAAAGAAAAAAAAATCTGAAATTTACTTTGTCGGTAAAATAAATATTAAAAGCAATATTACCGATAACAATGGATCGAGTTAGGTCCATAACTGATAAGATATCTGTCTGGGAGAGCCTGAGCTGCTGAGTTCATATATATATATATATTTTATTATATATATATATATATAATATATATATATATATATATATATATATATATAATATATATAATATATATATATATATTATATAAGCATTCTCCAATGAATTGATAATCTAACCTTTCAGTTGCATTATTTATCTTTCACGTGCATAAGATAAACAAACAATACGTTAATTAAATGGTTGCACCCCAACCGGTCAGCAATTTGCATAACTTGTATACCCTCCCCCCTCCAAATTTTGATATCCCCCTTAGGAAAGAACCTCTAAAAGAAACCCTGTTTGCTGTTGAACAGTAATATCCCTGGATCGGTTTCACTTTACGCCATCATCAGCAGACGGGACAACACAAGCACTTTACTATTTGGCTTATATCAGCGAATAACTTGTATCAGTGAATAGCCCTCTGAAGATGTTAATTAAATTACTATAAAATAAAATAAAATAAACCATGCCCGTTTTAGGGCCTTTTCGGCCCATCAAGTGGGTTGCATCTACTAACACCTCTAGAATTAATTAAAATGGGCGAAATCATTTTAATAACAAATACTATATCATAAAATCTTAGAGCATAGCCCGGGCTGCGAATCCCCCGGACCTCCGGTGCGAAATCGAAAACGCCTTCACGATTACGGCCACGGAGGCAGACATAATTAAATTACTATGTTTCATCAAAATACATTTATCTATAGAGCAATCATGTTTTATTTTTTTTGTATTTTATACCGTAGGAATGTAAAAAAGTATTGTGTTAGCGCTAATTTTTTAAATTAAATCAATTTAATAAAGTTAATTATTCTAATCAAGTAAAACAATTTAATCAAGAAAATAAATTTAATCATGTAAATCACTTTAATAAAGTAAATCAATTTAATAAATCAATTTAATAAAGTAATCAATCTAATCAAGTAATCAATTTAATAAAGTAAGCAATTTAATAAAGTAAATCAATTTAATCAAGTAAATCAATCTAATCAAGTAAATCAATTTAATAAAGTAAAGCAATTTAATAAAATAAAGCAATTTAATCAAGTAAATCAATCTAATCAAGTATATTATTTTAATAAAGAAAAGCAATTAATCAGTAATTCAATCTAATCAAGTAATTAATTTAATAAAGTAAAGCAATTTAATCAAGTAAATTAATCTAATCAAGTAAATCAATTTAATAAAGTAAAACAATCTAATCAAGTAAATCAAATAATTCAAGTAAATCAATTTAATTGCCTCAGCGAAAGAAAAAAAATTCAGCAACATTTAAATTTATTTTCTTACTTTTAACTTTATATATATAAAATTCACCGGAAAAAATTTAAAAAGAGGAAAAGATCAGAGTTAGGAATATATTATACAAGAACCATTCTTAAATAGCTCCCAGGTTCCCCTAACCCATAGTCGTGTTAGCTTTTCGTACGCACATCATATGCTCACTTTATTATTATATATTCTATATTATATATTATATTTAATATATATAATATTGTTACAATATTGTGTTGTAAAGCTATGGTTAATAGTCTAGCAACGCAATATAAGTATATACATCTTATTCATACGAATAACCTTCGGTAGCCTTTATTTTCTCATATCAAAACTTATTACAAGAATGATGAATAAAAAAGATTCATAGCTTTCTTTATTAAAAAACTGAACTGAACTAGTATATAAATAAAAATAAATGAATTAAAAATGACGATATAAGAAATTTTTAAAAATTTATGACTTGGCAATTAATATAAAAAAAATTACTTAAGTACAAATAATGAGTTTCTTTTAGGTAAAAAAAGGTTTAAAAAGAATAAAAAATCAATATGCCAAGCTTTCAACTATATATTAAGTCTTTTGAAGGTATATAAGTATATAATAATAACAACAAATAAATTATTACTTATTAGGGAACATAAAGATATTATCACTAGAGGGGCCATATAGGTTAAATTGTGAAACATCGAAAAAGTAACCTGACCACCTTCTCTTAGAAATATAATTAAGTAAACGAAACAAAAATACAGTAACTTATATAGCAGAACGTTTAAAATACCAATCAAAACACAAGCAATGTGTGGGAAGCCGAAATAAATTTATTTATTATGATTTTAAATTCCTCTTGAAGGAGGTTTTAATGAGGTTACACAGAGCCCCTAAGAGCACCAAAGAGATGTTTCAGGCTTCTCAATGTATTTAGATAGGCTATGCCCCCTCTAGTATATCTCTCTATGTAAGGGATTATAACATTATTACCTACAAACAAGCTCTGAGTGTGAGACAAGAAAAGTTACAAGCTGTTACTAAGGACATTTCGAAATAAAATCATAGAAAAACTAAATAAAGATCTACATCTGTAGGAGCTGGAGTTTTAGCGATTTTTAAAAAAAATCGCTAATGAAATAGCTCTTGTCTATTATTTTTGGACCAGTTCCACCATAAAAAATTATAATTTTTAAGATTGTGTTCTCTAACCTGTTATTAAATAAGTACATTAAATTTCATTTCAAACGACTGATATATCCAGGGGCGGACTGGCCATTAATGGCGAGGGCGGCAGCCCAAGTAGGGCCCCTCAGCCAAAAATAAAATTAAAGAAAAAATAACGAAAATTAAAAAAAAATTAACACATTTAATATTGGATATATAATTTTAACACAAGAGTCAAAGGGACCCGATACTTTAAGGTAGGGCCTAAAAAGCTCCTAGAGACAATTTTTTTTAAATAAAATATTTTTTTTTTTAAATATTCTCAATTTGTTACCTAAATTTAGGTTCTTTAGGGCTCCTTTAAAGGCCTAAGTATAAAGAATTTACTTAGGCCTTTAAAGGTCTCAAACAGAAGACTAGGCCTCAAGGTGCTCTTAACATACTTCATCAGGACCCTAGAGTAGTACGAAAGGGCCCTTAAGATTAAACATAAAATAGTTTACTTAAAAATTTAATTTAAATTAATAAACTTAAGTTTTACTTAGCTTTATTTTATTCTTACTTGTTTATTTTATTTACTTAAGTTTATTTTTATTTATTTAAATAAAATAATATCATTTGATTTAATTGTATTAAATATTAAATTAAAGTTAAATAAATTAAATTGAGGTTGCTATAATCATTAATACTACTCTACTTAAAAGTAAACCCCTGTGAGAAGCGATATAGGGACCCCCCCCCCTATGAGGCCCCTTAAGCTGTAGGTCTGGGCTCTTTTAGGCCGAACCCTTCTCGAGCCTTTTTGGCTCGGTCCACCACTGAATATATCTATGGTGATTTTATCTATGGTCAATAATTTAGTTGACATTCGTTATTATTAATAATTGATGGATAGTTTAGTAATAAGTATTACCAATTAAGTAATAATGGGTATTATTGATTAATGATTATTAATCAGTTATCATAAAGTTATCAATGGTGATTGGTGATAGATACTTAGACACCTAAATTTAAGCATACCTAAAAACTAAAAATAGAAGTAATGTAGGAAGGAAGGGTATTATAAATATAGTGCTGAATATATTTATATGACAACCAAATAAGCATTAATTATACCGTAAAACAAATAGAAATCTAATTGAAAAATAACCAAAAATAATAAATAAAGAAAAAATTGTACGTCAAGAAGTAGATTTAACAAATCCTCCCTTATGATCAGTAATGTCAATGTGATAAAATAGAAAAATATGTAAAACAAACTTCAAGTTAAAATAAAAAATGATTATAAAAAGCAGTTAAATTAAAGCTTCTATACTGCATTTTTTTTAAATAAAGAAGCAAGAAGAAAGGAGCTAGAGCTGTTTAATTCAGATTTTTTTTTCATCAAGTTGAAGCAGAATGAAGCTATTTTCATGCACAATAAGATACAACCTCTACCTCTTAAGTTTCCTCTGAAGAATTTAAAATTATAAAGAATATAATCTTCAATGTTTTGCAGTAGCACCAGTTAAAAAATAAAATTAAACTATGTTTAAAACATTTTTTTTAAAATAATGATTGTTGAAGCGCTCAAGCTATTAATTTTAATATTTGAGAATTTGTTCATATTTTAAGATATTATAATTGTCTTTATCTAATCGGGAAGCACGATATAAAAATGAATGAATAAAATAAATTACTTAATAATTATTAGGTAATTTAAATTGAAAATAAAAAATACATGTATGCATTATCACTACTCACTTCTGTTATCCGAACAACCTCATATCTAATTTATATTTTTCATTCAACCATTCGATTAATCTTAACGCAAAAAACGCAAAATAATAATAAAGCTAAACTAAATAAAATAGGAATTTTCTTAAATAAGAAACTTCACTATATTGAAGTTATTATAAAACTGTATATAGTAGTGGAAAAGTTCAATACGGTATCCCACACTTAATCTAACGTAATCTTACAGGACGTGTCTCGATACTCAATTTAAAAACAATTCCGAACACGTATTGGAACGCGTGTAAAAGCCTATTAGGACTCTAGGCATTTCACCAAATTAAATATAAATTTTTTAACAAATTTCGCCGTGAAGTAACAGAATATTTTAAATTTTTGAAAAAGAAAAATTAACGCCTAAAGATAAACCAAATAAACGACAAGAGAAAAGTATTCGGAAAATCCGAAGCAATTTTATCCCTGAAAACATTGACTTAATTCCATAATAGTAAATACCTTTCTAAAAATATAATAAAAAAATCGGTGTTATTATAATAAATATAATAAAAAAAAATGTTAAAAAATAGTTCAACACACAAGGACAGAACCAGACAACAAAACACAGAACCACATCACCACACACACACATTTATATATATATATATTATATGTTTATTATCTTTAATATTATTATTTTTATATTTCCACTAGTTGGATGTTGTTTTTTTTTACTCAGCAAATTGAGTGTCTCAAATGACGTCGCATCAAATTAGTTTTCAATAGGGCTCTTGTCCTTTTAATGTTGATTTTCGTAACAAAATTGATTAAAAAATATCAATCAATTCGAAGTGATACATTTGTAAAAAAAGATTTGTAAAAAAAGGGAATCAGCCACCCATCTCATTAGCGATTTTTTAATTGGAATGGAAGTGAAGTAAGAAGCAAAGTTAAATGAAATTAAAACAAACTTTAGTCCATTTAAATTTACCTTAATATATAATTTCGCGAAAAAGCAACATCTTTAAATTCATTTTAATAGAAAACTAAATATTAGAACTAATAGCGAGATCAATCAAACCAATAGCAATCCCAAATTTTAAATTGTATTAACAAAACAAAATTGCCCTGCGTCGTGAATTCCTAACGTCCATATTTCCCTTAGTCACGCTGTTTTGCTAAAATAAAACGACATTATTTATATATTTATTTAAATATAGGTATTCCTAGTTGATACGGTTTGTATAAAATAATTATTATGTATTTCTACTCAATTAAAATTTACTTAAGTAAGTGTACACTACCAGTAATAGAAAGAAAACACCTCGACAATAACCTTTTTATTTATTTTAATGCCTTTTTTAACTAAATTATGCACACCAGTTTAAAATTAAAATATACATATAGAATATAATTTATAAAATTATTGATTCTATAATAAATAAAAAATCTAATATAAAATATTTCTTTATTTAATATATAATATTAATTTAATATAATAATAAAGTTTATAAAACATATTTTTTAAATATAATAAATAATATTTAATATGATAAATAAATATAATAATTTATCCAATAAAGCTTGCTCTTGCTATTCGCATTCAAGAGATAGTTGTAGTTGCATACCAATGGTAGGAAAAGAAAGGGTGATCAACATTTTATTATGTTGGATCTATTGGTTTTATAGGAATTAGCATGGGAAGCCGATAAAATTCTTTTTTTATTTTTATTGTTAGTTAATTTGCCTAAATGAGTAAAATGAATAAACGACCTCGGTGCTAACAAATTGCCAATGGTTTATAGGGATAAAATATTCGTTTTCCAGGGATTTTAATATAGGATAGGTCTATTTACTACAGACTTGGGATTTGTCGTTTTAAGCCAGAAATAATAAACTACCGGATTTTAACAAAAATTTCACAAAAAAGTGAATTTATTGATTTATTAATTATTTTAGTGATTAAATAAAATTGATTAATAAATTTTAACACCATTACGGTGAAAATCAGCTTGATATTAATTAATTTAAATACCTGTTACAACTAATTTAAAGAATTTAATACAATAAAAAGGTAATTTTGTGTGTTTGTCAAAACTAAAATTAATTAGGAGTAACATTAATTAACAATAAATAAAATAAGACACTATATTGTGATTTCACCTTCTTATCACTCACTTTAAATACTCGTGACAACCCATTAAACCCCTATTTTTCAATCACATAGTGATTCTACTGAGTTCACACGCCCTAAATTTAATTAAATTAAAGTACTAAGAAAAAAAATATAAAAAAAAATCGTCACAAATAAGTAAAACCAAAAAACCCCCATAAGGACTATATCATCGATCACCCTTTCGTTATTTATTTCTTATCAGCGACGGTGGCACTCCTGCTCCTACGGTTTTTGAATCGCGAACAAAGCTTGCACTTTGCGCTGCAGAGTTCCTTCACTTGTAACAACTTAACCTCGACAAAATTTTGTCGTTTATCATTGTAGATATTAATATCTACCAAAATTAAACACTACCTATTCGTCTCTAGATTGTGAGACATCAAATACCTACACAATTCGTTTAGCATCGTAAGATATTAAATATCTACAAAATTAAAACTACATATCTGGTCTGCATTGTGAACCATCCAAATACCTACACAATTCGGTTGAGCATTGGTAAGTATAAATATCTACAAAATTAAAACATAAACAATTCGTCTAGCATTGTGATGTTCTTAATGAAGAGTAGAAAGTAATTTTCCAATGAAAATATTGAAAATCTAATAATGCTAGGATTGCATGAGTATGCACTTCGCTAAAGCATGTAATCCAAATTTCAACTCTCTACGACAAATAATGACAAAGCAATTTTGGCAATACGAAAAAAAAGCGGTATGGTAGGACAGCCTTAAGCTTAGTATCACTGTGTATTCATTAAGTAAAATCTATTAAAATTAAATGCTGCTCTTAAATTAATAAAGAATAGACGAGACTGAAGAGCCTTTCAGTTAAGGCTAACAAATAATTATGCCCTTGATCTTATATCTCTTCATTACCGCTTTATCGTTCGTCCCACAAAAATGGCTGACAGTATCTGGAGGTTCACACTAATTGAAAGAAACCTTCCCTTTTCGACCCTTCTATCGTTTCGAGCAACGTTATTATTAGCGATTGCCCCCCCCCCATTCGCTGTCAGATAATTTTATTTTCTGTCCCTAGACCTCTAAAAGCGGAGAGCTCAGCTTTTAATCTATCAATCATCCTTGACTAGTTAAGAAAAATAAGAGATTTTGTCACCTCCCGTGACACGTAACGAACTTTCGACCTTTGTATTATCATCTTACCTTGAACCATTACACATTTTATTTTACCTTTTTTTTGTTATGTTTTAAGAAAATGATTTGTTATAAAATTACTAAAAAATCAACCGATAACACCTATAAAGTGAGTATGTTTAATCATAAACATATTTTTTGTTTGTTTGTGTGTGCAATTATTATTTAATTTGATTTGTTCTTAATTGTTATTTTTGTAAAAAAGGGTAATTTTGCCCGTTATTGTATTAATAATTAAATAAAAAACTAAAAGTAGAAAAGAGTATGCTAGCCACAAAGTATTTTGCCCTAGAACTTAAGAATTTATCACTTTAAACAAACATTTCCGATTTTAAACAAAATGTAATGAAAAATCGTATTGGAAGTACCTAGAAACTTTTATCTTTTCTTTACCGGATTCGCTAACCTCTTGTGACCACTGTATACTTGCTTTGAAGATTGTAAAACAATTTGTTTAATTCCATCTGTCACCTGATGGAAACTTTTGGATTTAAGCTAATTTTTATTAAAAAATTATGCTTATGAGGTTGTTTAGACGACAGAAGTGAAGTGAAAGGATCAATTGCTCTTGGTTTTCTTATTTCACATTTAATTAGATTATATTATAATTATATATATATTATATTATTATATATATATAGTATATTTATATATGAGCAAGAGCACCAATTGAATGTTATCGAATGCAATGGTCATTGGGCTGCTGTTCATCATTGACATTGCCAATCTGTTTTATTACACCTAAGTCACATCAGGACGCCGATAA
>JACMZG010000449.1:0-18224 GCA_018340805.1 Microvelia longipes | reverse complement strand
CAAGTTGAAGTAATTATTTTCATGTTAAAGAATTTAGTTTTCATGTTGGAATAATTATTGTTCAAAGAAAAGTCCATTTAATCACTCAAAATCTTAATAATTTAATTAATTAAAATTAAATTTAAGTGACTCTCACAAGGAATATTTGATTTTCAACCAGAAGATTAAAGTATAATTTAATATGATTTATGTACATTAATTAATATAATTTGTAACTATTTATTAATATCGTTCTATATTTTCCTAAATTTTTATTCATCGATGCTAACTTTGCGATTTCATATTCTCTACTTGTTATTTTTCATTGTGGAGTAATTATTTTACAAGTTGAAGTATTTATTTTTATGTTGAAGTTTATTTTTTTTCATGTTGAAGTAATTTTCATGTTGACGTATTTATTTTTCATATTGTCATATTTATTTTCATGTTGTCATATTTTTTTTTTTCAAGTTGAAGTAATTATTTTCATGTTAAAGAATTTAGTTTTCATGTTGGAATAATTATTGTTCAAAGAAAAGTCCATTTAATCACTCAAAATCTTAATAATTTAATTAATTAAAATTAAATTTAAGTGACTCTCACAAGGAATATTTGATTTTCAACCAGAAGACTTAAAGTATAATTTAATATGATTTATGTACATTAATTAATATAATTTGTAACTATTTATTAATATCGTTCTATATTTTCCTAAATTTTAAAATATTCCAATAAATCATCGATGCTAACTTTGCGATTTCATATTCTCTACTTGTTATTTTTCATTGTGGAGTAATTATTTTACAAGTTGAAGTATTTATTTTTATGTTGAAGTATTTATTTTTTCATGTTGAAGTAATCATTTTCATGTTGACGTATTTATTTTTCATATTGTCATATTTATTTTTCATGTTGTCATATTTATTTTTTGTTGTCATATTTATTTTTTCCAGTTGAAGTAATTATTTTCATGTCAAAGAATTTAGTTTTCATGTTGGAATAATTATTGTTCAAAGAAAAGTCCATTTAATCACTCAAAATCTTAATAATTTAATTAATTAAAATTAAATTTAAGTGACTCTCACAAGGAATATTTGATTTTCAACCAGAAGACTTAAAGTATAATTTAATATGATTTATGTACATTAATTAATATAATTTGTAACTATTTATTAATATCGTTCTATATTTTCCTAAATTTTAAATATTCCAATAAATCATCGATGCTAACTTTGCGATTTCATATTCTCTACTTGTTATTTTTCATTGTGGAGTAATTATTTTACAAGTTGAAGTATTTATTTTTATGTTGAAGTATTTTTTTTTCATGTTGAAGTAATCATTTTCATGTTGACGTATTTTTTTTCATATTGTCATATTTATTTTTCATGTTGTCATATTTATTTTTCGTGTTGTCATATTTATTTTTTCCAGTTGAAGTAATTATTTTCATGTCAAAGAATTTAGTTTTCATGTTGGAATAATTATTGTTCAAAGAAAAGTCCATTTAATCACTCAAAATCTTAATAATTTAATTAATTAAAATTAAATTTAAGTGACTCTCACAAGGAATATTTGATTTTCAACCAGAAGACTTAAAGTATAATTTAATATGATTTATGTACATTAATTAATATAATTTGTAACTATTTATTAATATCGTTCTATATTTTCCTAAATTTTATTCATCGATGCTAACTTTGCGATTTCATATTCTCTACTTGTTATTTTTCATTGTGGAGTAATTATTTTACAAGTTGAAGTATTTATTTTTTATGTTGAAGTATTTATTTTTTCATGTTGAAGTAATCATTTTCATGTTGACGTATTTATTTTTCATATTGTCATTTTTATTTTCATGTTGTCATATTTAATTTTATTTTTTCCAGTTGAAGTAATTATTTCATGTCAAAGAATTTAGTTTTCATGTTGGAATAATTATTGTTCAAAGAAAAGTCCATTTAATCACTCAAAATCTTAATAATTTAATTAATTAAAATTAAATTTAAGTGACTCTCACAAGGAATATTTGATTTTCAACCAGAAGACTTAAAGTATAATTTAATATGATTTATGTACATTAATTAATATAATTTGTAACTATTTATTAATATCGTTCTATATTTTCCAAATTTTATTCATCGATGCTAACTTTGCGATTTCATATTCTCTACTTGTTATTTTTCATTGTGGAGTAATTATTTTACAAGTTGAAGTATTTATTTTTATGTTGAAGTATTTATTTTTTCATGTTGAAGTAATTATTTTCATGTTGACGTATTTATTTTTATATTGTCATATTATTTTTCATGTTGTCATTTTTTTCAAGTTGAAGTATTATTTTCATGTTAAAGAATTTAGTTTTCATGTTGGAATAATTATTGTTCAAAGAAAAGTCCATTTAATCACTCAAAATCTTAATAATTTAATTAATTAAAATTAAATTTAAGTGACTCTCACAAGGAATATTTGATTTTCAACCAGAAGACTTAAAGTATAATTTAATATGATTTATGTACATTAATTAATATAATTTGTAACTATTTATTAATATCGTTCTATATTTTCCTAAATTTTAAATATTCCAATAAATCATCGATGCTAACTTTGCGATTTCATATTCTCTACTTGTTATTTTTCATTGTGGAGTAATTATTTTAAGTTGAAGTATTTTTTTTATGTTGAAGTATTTATTTTTCATATTGTCATATTTATTTTCATGTTGTCATATTTATTTTTTTTTTTCAAGTTGAAGTAATTATTTTCATGTTAAAGAATTTAGTTTTCATGTTGGATAATTATTGTTCAAAGAAAAGTCCATTTAATCACTCAAAATCTTAATAATTTAATTAATTAAAATTAAAATTTAAGTGACTCTCAAGGAATATTTGATTTTCAACCAGAAGACTTAAAGTAATTTAATATGATTTATGTACATTAATTAATATAATTTGTAACTATTTATAATATCGTTCTATATTTTCCTAAATTTTAAAATATTCCAATAAATCATCGATGCTAACTTTGCGATTTCATATTCTCTACTTGTTATTTTTCATTGTGGAGTAATTATTTTACAAGTTGAAGTATTTTTTTATGTTGAAGTATTTATTTTTTCATGTTGAAGTAATATTTTCATGTTGACGTATTTATTTTTCATATTGTCATATTTATTTTTTATGTTGTCATATTTTTTTTTCAAGTTGAAGTAATTATTTTCATGTTAAAGAATTTAGTTTTCATGTTGGAATAATTATTGTTCAAAGAAAAGTCCATTTAATCACTCAAAATCTTAATAATTTAATTAATTAAAATTAAATTTAAGTGACTCTCACAAGGAATATTTGATTTTCAACCAGAAGACTTAAAGTATAATTTAATATGATTTATGTACATTAATTAATATAATTTGTAACTATTTATTAATATCGTTCTATATTTTCCTAAATTTTAAAATATTCCAATAAATCATCGATGCTAACTTTGCGATTTCATATTCTCTACTTGTTATTTTTCATTGTGGAGTAATTATTTTACAAGTTGAAGTATTTATTTTTATGTTGAAGTATTTATTTTTTCATGTTGAAGTAATATTTTCATGTTGACGTATTTATTTTTCATATTGTCATATTTTATTTTCATGTTGTCATATTTTTTTTTTCAGTTGAAGTAATTATTTTCATGTCAAAGAATTTAGTTTTCATGTTGGAATAATTATTGTTCAAAGAAAAGTCCATTTAATCACTCAAAATCTTAATAATTTAATTAATTAAAATTAAATTTAAGTGACTCTCAAGGAATATTTGATTTTCAACCAGAAGACTTAAAGTATAATTTAATATGATTTATGTACATTAATTAATATAATTTGTAACTATTTATTAATATCGTTCTATATTTTCCTAAATTTTAAATATTCCAATAAATCATCGATGCTAACTTTGCGATTTCATATTCTCTACTTGTTATTTTTCATTGTGGAGTAATTATTTTACAAGTTGAAGTATTTATTTTTATGTTGAAGTATTTATTTTTTCATGTTGAAGTAATATTTTCATGTTGACGTATTTATTTTTCATATTGTCATATTTATTTTTTTTATTTGTCATATTTTTTTTTCAGTTGAAGTAATTATTTTCATGTTAAAGAATTTAGTTTTCATGTTGGAATAATTATTGTTCAAAGAAAAGTCCATTTAATCACTCAAAATCTTAATAATTTAATTAATTAAAATTAAATTTAAGTGACTCTCACAAGGAATATTTGATTTTCAACCAGAAGATTTAAAGTATAATTTAATATGATTTATGTACATTAATTAATATAATTTGTAACTATTTATTAATATCGTTCTATATTTTCCTAAATTTTAAAATATTCCAATAAATCATCGATGCTAACTTTGCGATTTCATATTCTCTACTTGTTATTTTTCATTGTGGAGTAATTATTTTACAAGTTGTATTTATTTTATGTTGAAGTATTTATTTTTTCATTGAAGTTTTCATGTTGACGTATTTATTTTTCATATTGTCATATTTATTTTTCATGTTGTCATATTTATTTTTTGTTGTCATATTTATTTTTCCAGTTGAAGTAATTATTTCATGTCAAAGAATTTAGTTTTCATGTTGGAATAATTATTGTTCAAAGAAAAGTCCATTTAATCACTCAAAATCTTAATAATTTAATTAATTAAAATTAAATTTAAGTGACTCTCACAAGGAATATTTGATTTTCAACCAGAAGACTTAAAGTATAATTTAATATGATTTATGTACATTAATTAATATAATTGTAACTATTTATTAATATCGTTCTATATTTTCCATTCAATTTTCATCGATGCTAACTTTGCGATTTCATATTCTCTACTTGTTATTTTTCATTGTGGAGTAATTATTTTACAAGTTGAAGTATTTATTTTTATTGAAGTATTTATTTTCATGTTGAAGTAATTTTCATGTTGACGTATTTATTTTTCATATTGTCATATTTATTTTTTATGTTGTCATATTTATTTTTTTTTTCAGTTGAAGTAATTATTTCATGTTAAAGAATTTAGTTTTCATGTTGGAATAATTATTGTTCAAAGAAAAGTCCATTTAATCACTCAAAATCTAATAATTTAATTAATTAAAATTAAATTTAAGTGACTCTCACAAGGAATATTTGATTTTCAACCAGAAGACTTAAAGTATAATTTAATATGATTTATGTACATTAATTAATATAATTTGTAACTATTTATTAATATCGTTCTATATTTTCCTAAATTTTATTCATCGATGCTAACTTTGCGATTTCATATTCTCTACTTGTTATTTTTCATTGTGGAGTAATTATTTTACAAGTTGAGTATTTATTTTTATGTTGAAGTATTTTTTTTTCATGTTGAAGTAATATTTTCATGTTGACGTATTTATTTTTTCATATTGTCATATTTATTTTTCATGTTGTCATTTTTTTTTTCAGTTGAAGTAATTATTTTCATGTTAAAGAATTTAGTTTTCATGTTGGAATAATTATTGTTCAAAGAAAAGTCCATTTAATCACTCAAAATCTTAATAATTTAATTAATTAAAATTAAATTTAAGTGACTCTCACAAGGAATATTTGATTTTCAACCAGAAGACTTAAAGTATAATTTAATATGATTTATGTACATTAATTAATATAATTTGTAACTATTTATTAATATCGTTCTATATTTTCCTAAATTTTAAAATATTCCAATAAATCATCGATGCTAACTTTGCGATTTCATATTCTCTACTTGTTATTTTTCATTGTGGAGTAATTATTTTACAAGTTGAAGTATTTATTTTTATGTTGAAGTATTTATTTTTTCATGTTGAAGTAATCATTTTCATGTTGACGTATTTATTTTTCATATTGTCATATTTATTTTTCATGTTGTCATATTTATATTTATTTTTTCCAGTTGAAGTAATTATTTTCATGTCAAAGAATTTAGTTTTCATGTTGGAATAATTATTGTTCAAAGAAAAGTCCATTTAATCACTCAAAATCTTAATAATTTAATTAATTAAAATTAAATTTAAGTGACTCTCACAAGGAATATTTGATTTTCAACCAGAAGATTTAAAGTATATTTAATATGATTTATGTACATTAATTAATATAATTTGTAACTATTTATTAATATCGTTCTTCTATTTTCCTAAATTTTAAAATATTATAAATCATCGATGCTAACTTTGCGATTTCATATTCTCTACTTGTTATTTTTCATTGTGGAGTAATTATTTTACAAGTTGAAGTATTTATTTTTATGTTGAAGTATTTATTTTTTCATGTTGAAGTAAATTTTCATGTTGACGTATTTATTTTTCATATTGTCATATTTATTTTTCATGTTGTCATTGTCATATTTATTTTTCCAGTTGAAGTAATTATTTTCATGTCAAAGAATTTAGTTTTCATGTTGGAATAATTATTGTTCAAAGAAAAGTCCATTTAATCACTCAAAATCTTAATAATTTAATTAATTAAAATTAAATTTAAGTGACTCTCACAAGGAATATTTGATTTTCAACCAGAAGACTTAAAGTATAATTTAATATGATTTATGTACATTAATTAATATAATTTGTAACTATTTATTAATATCGTTCTATATTTTCCTAAATTTTATTCATCGATGCTAACTTTGCGATTTCATATTCTCTACTTGTTATTTTTCATTGTGGAGTAATTATTTTACAAGTTGAAGTATTTATTTTTATGTTGAAGTATTTATTTTTCATGTTGAAGTAATCATTTTCATGTTGACGTATTTATTTTTCATATTGTCATATTTATTTTTCATGTTGTCATATTTATTTTTCGTGTTGTCATATTTTTTTTTTCCAGTTGAAGTAATTATTTTCATGTCAAAGAATTTAGTTTTCATGTTGGAATAATTATTGTTCAAAGAAAAGTCCATTTAATCACTCAAAATCTTAATAATTTAATTAATTAAAATTAATTTAAGTGACTCTCACAAGGAATATTTGATTTTCAACCAGAAGACTTAAAGTATAATTTAATATGATTTATGTACATTAATTAATATAATTTGTAACTATTTATTAATATCGTTCTATATTTCCTAAATTTTATCATCGATGCTAACTTTGCGATTTCATATTCTCTACTTGTTATTTTTCATTGTGGAGTAATTATTTTACAAGTTGAAGTATTTATTTTTATGTTGAAGTATTATTTTTTCATGTTGAAGTAATATTTTCATGTTGACGTATTTATTTTTCATATTGTCATATTTATTTTTCATGTTGTCATATTATTTTTTTTTCAGTTGAAGTAATTATTTTCATGTTAAAGAATTTAGTTTTCATGTTGGAATAATTATTGTTCAAAGAAAAGTCCATTTAATCACTCAAAATCTTAATAATTTAATTAATTAAAATTAAATTTAAGTGACTCTCACAAGGAATATTTGATTTTCAACCAGAAGACTTAAAGTATAATTTAATATGATTTATGTACATTAATTAATATAATTTGTAACTATTTATTAATATCGTTCTATATTTTCCTAAATTTTAAATATTCCAATAATCATCGATGCTAACTTTGCGATTTCATATTCTCTACTTGTTATTTTTCATTGTGGAGTAATTATTTTACAAGTTGAAGTATTTATTTTTATGTTGAAGTATTTATTTTCATTTGTCATATTTATTTTTCATGTTGTCATATTTATTTTTTTTTTTCAAGTTGAAGTAATTATTTTCATGTTAAAGAATTTAGTTTTCATGTTGGAATAATTATTGTTCAAAGAAAAGTCCATTTAATCACTCAAAATCTTAATAATTTAATTAATTAAAATTAAATTTAAGTGACTCTCACAAGGAATATTTGATTTTCAACCAGAAGACTTAAAGTATAATTTAATATGATTTATGTACATTAATTAATATAATTTGTAACTATTTATTAATATCGTTCTATATTTTCCAAATTTAATCATCGATGCTAACTTTGCGATTTCATATTCTCTACTTGTTATTTTTCATTGTGAGTAATTATTTTACAGTTGAAGTATTTATTTTATGTTGAAGTATTTATTTTCATGTTGAAGTATTTCATGTTGACGTATTTATTTTTCATATTGTCATATTTATTTTTCATGTTGTCATATTTATTTTTTTTTTTTTGTTGAAGTAATTATTTTCATGTCAAAGAATTTAGTTTTCATGTTGGAATAATTATTGTTCAAAGAAAAGTCCATTTAATCACTCAAATCTTAATATTTAATTAATTAAAATTAAATTTAAGTGACTCTCACAAGGAATATTTGATTTTCAACCAGAAGACTTAAAGTATAATTTAATATGATTTATGTACATTAATTAAATTAATTTGTAACTATTTATTAATATCGTTCTATATTTTCCTAAATTTTAATTCATCGATGCTAACTTTGCGATTTCATATTCTCTACTTGTTATTTTTTCATTGTGGAGTAATTATTTTACAAGTTGAAGTATTTATTTTTATGTTGAAGTATTTTTTTCATGTTGAAGTATCATTTTCATGTTGACGTATTTTTTTCATATTGTCATATTTATTTTTCATGTGTCATATTTATTTTTCGTTGTTGTCATATTTATTTTTTCAGTTAAAGTAATTATTTCATGTTAAGATTTAGTTTTCATGTTGGAATAATTATTGTTCAAAGAAAAGTCCATTTAATCACTCAAAATCTAATAATTTAATTAATTAAAATTAAATTTAAGTGACTCTCACAAGGAATATTTGATTTTCAACCAGAAGACTTAAAGTATAATTTAATATGATTTATGTACATTAATTATATAATTTGTAACTATTTATTAATATCCTATTATTTTTAATATTTAAATCATGCTAACTTTGCGATTTCATATTCTCTACTTGTTATTTTCATTGTGGAAATTATTTTACAAGTTGAAGTATTTTATTTTTATTTAATTTATTTAGTAATTTTTCATGTTGAGTTTCATATTTCATATTTATTTTCATGTTTCATATTTATTTTCGTGTTGTCATATTTATTTTTTCCAGTTGAAGTAATTAGTTTCATGTCAAAGAATTTAGTTTTCATGTTGGAATAATTATTGTTCAAAGAAAAGTCCATTTAATCACTCAAAATCTTAATAATTAATTAATTAATTAATTTAAGTGACTCTCACAAGGAATATTGATTTTCAACCAGAAGACTTAAAGTATAATTTAATATGATTATGTACATTAATTAATATAATTTGTAACTATTTATTAATATCGTTCTATATTTCCATCATTTATTCATCGATGCTAACTTTGCGATTTCACATTCTCTACTTGTTATTTTTCATTGTGGAGTAATTATTTTACAAGTTGAAGTATTTATTTTTATGTTGAAGTATTTATTTTTTCATGTTGAAAGTAATCATTTTCATGTTGACGTATTTATTTTTTCATATTGTCATATTTATTTCACAAATTTGTCTTTGTTGTCATATTTATTTTCAAGTTGAAGTAATTATTTCATGTTAAAGAATTTAGTTTTCATGTTGGAATAATTATTGTTCAAAAAAAAGTCCATTTAATCACTCAAAATTTAATAATTTAATTAATTAAATTAAATTATTAAGTACTCTCACAAGGAATATTTGATTTTCAACCAGAAGATTTAAAGTATAATTAATATGATTATGTACATTAATTATATAATTTGTTACTATTTATAATAATATCGTTCTATATTTTTCCTAAATTTTTAAAATTCCATCCGATGCTAACTTTGCGATTTCACATTCTCTACTTGTTATTTTTCATTGTGGAGTAATTAATTAAATTTTACAAGTTGAAGTATTTTATTCTTTGATTGAAGTATTATTTTCATGTTGAATAGTAAATATTTTATTGACGTATTTAAATTTTCTAATTGATAATATTTTTTGTTCTGTTGTCATATTTATTTTTGATGTTGTTCATATTTTATTATTTTTCCAAGTTGAAGTTAATTAGCTTTCATAGTCAAAAGAAATAAATTTCCTAATTGTGTGGTAATGTAAATAATTAATAAATCCCGCTCATCTAAAGAGAAAGAGTTTTCTTTAATTCTTAATCACCAATAAAAATCCTAACAATAATTCTTAATATTAAAATTAAATCTTTAAGTGATCTCTCAAACATGGATATTTTGATTTTCAAAAGAAGTAGTTTAAGAATGGTATAAATATTATACATATTGATAAAATTTATAAATTATATCTCCAATATAATTTGTAACTTATTTATAATAAATACGTTCTATATTTTTTCCTAAATTATTAAAATATTCCTCCAATAAATCATTGATGTCATCAGAGCTTTGCGATTTCATATTCTCTATGTATTTTTCATTGACTGGCATTAAGTTACGTTATTTTACAAGCTAGAAGTATTTAATTTTTTATGTTGTAGATATTTATTATTTTCTAATGTTGATAGTAGATCTTTATTCATAATGTTGAACGTGATTTAATTACATAATTGTCAAATAACTTTATTTTTTCATCGTTAAGTTCAATTATTTTAAATTTTATCGTGTTGTCATTATTTTAATTTGGGTTATTTTCTCAGATTAAAACGTAATTATTTTCCATGTGAAAGATCAAAGGAATTAGTGATCCATGTTTGACGAAATCAACAAATTATATTGTTCTAAAGATTACCAAGTCCATTTTTAAACACTTTCAAAAGTCCTTTGATAATTATTTAATTAATTAAAATGTTAATTATATAAATGGACTCCCTCACAGATGAATAAATGATTTTGATTTTCAAACCAGAAGACTTATAAGCATATAATTTAAATATTATGACTATCCTATGTACACATTAATTTATTATATCCATTCTGTAAATATTATTAAATATTCGTTATCATATATAATTTTCCTGATTCTTTAATTCATCGATAGCTAACTTTGCTCGATTTCACATTCTTACTATTAGTATATATTTATTTATTTGTAGGATTAACAGTCAATTAATTTTTACTCAAGTTAAAGTTATTTTATATTTTATATTGTGTGAGTATTATTAATTATCTTCAATGGAAAAAAAGTAATTCATTTTCCATGTTGAACGACTATTACATATATTTCATCATTAGTAATAATTTTATTATTATCAATGTTATGATTAATAAGTCAATAATTTAATAAATTGTTCGTGTTGTCATATTTTTTAAATTTTCCAGTTGATAAAGTAATTAGTTTCATGTCAAAGAAGTTAAGATTTTTTTCACATAACAGTTGGACAATTTATTATTGTTCAAAGAAAAGTCACATTATCACTTTCAATCTTTAATAATTTTTATTAATAAATAAATATAAATTTAGTGCTCTCTCAAGGAATTATTGATTTTACATAGCCGAAGATTATAAATAGAATTTAATTTTGAGAATTTATGATACATTTAATTTTAATATTATTTGTTAACTATTCCAATTAATATCGTCTATATTTTATCTACAAAATTTTACAAGCTCAATTAAACTTGTAAAATAATTCAACATAAGATGTTAGACTCTTTGCGATATATTCATTATTCACCTCATATCTTGATTTGTTTTTCATTGATGGTTTAATCAATAGTACTAAATATTTTACAAGTTAAAGTATACATACTTTCTTAATTGTTGAAGTATTTATTTATTCAAAGTTGAAATAGTTCATTTTCATGGTCAGATACGTATTTATTTTTCAATATTGTCATATTTATTTTCATGTTGTTAACAAATATTTATTTTTTCGTGTGTTACTTAATAATTATTTTTCCAGTTAAAGTAATTATCATGTACAAAGACCATTTACGTTATATCTAAATGTTGGAATAATTATTGTTCAATAAAGTATAAAGATCATTAATCACTTCAATTATCCCTAATAATTAGAATTAATTAATAATAAAATATCAACAAAAATAATTAATAACAGTAGAACTTCTCATAAAATACAAATGGAATATTTGAGTTTTCAAACCAAGAAGACTATTAAAAGTATAATTCTCAATATGATTTTATGTACAATTGATAAATTATATTATAAATTTGCTCAAACTATAAACATTTCACACAACATTTAAATTATCCGCTATCATTATTATTTTTACCTATCATTTTTTCAAATTACGTGAACATAACTTGCCCGCTCGTTCAATATTCTCCTAAACTTTGTTATTATTTTCATTAATGCTGGACATATATTTTTACAAGTTGAATATTATTTTTATGTTGAAAAGTATTTTATTTTTTCAAGTCGAAATAGTAGTTCATTTCAATGTGGACGTATTTATAATTTTTCATATTATGTTCATATTTAGTTTAATACATGTTTCATTATTAATTATATTATTCGAATGAAATTTGTTAATAATAATTTTAATTTTTCCAGTTAGTAAATTATTTTCACGTGTCAAAAATTTAGTTTTCCATGTGTGGAATAATTTAATTGTCTCAACAGATAAAATAAGGTCATTTATCACTCAAATATTCATTAAATATATAATTTAATTGAATTAAAAAATTATAAAGAATTAAAGTGACTCTCACGACGGGATATTTGATCATTCAACCAGAAGAATCATAAGTTACTAAATGTCTAAATATTGATTTATGTTACATTTAATTATTATAATTTGTAACTATTATTATAATATCTTCTATACTATTAATCTCTAAATCATTTAATTCATCTCAGATTGCTGTTAAATCTTTGACGATTTCACATTTACTCTACTTGGTATATTTTTCATATTCTGTGGAAGTAATATACTATTTCTACAATTGATTTCCAGTATTATAATTTTATATTTGTTAGATATGAGTATATTATTTTTCATTAGCCTATAAGATAAAGAATATTATCTCCTATATTCAAAATTGTAGACCGATTTTAATTCTTACATACTCTGTTCATATTACTTCTCAATTCATTTGAATTGTTCATAAATTTTATGTGTATTTCGTAACCGTTGATACTATATATATTAATATTTTATCATCCAAGTTGAAGTAAATATTCAAGTTTATGTGTGATTCAATGAAATTTATAATAGATATTTCCATTGTTAGAGAGAAATTATATTAATTCTAAATATGATCAAAGAACTAAAGTTCCATTACTAATCTACTCAAAATCTTATACCCTCCAAATAATTTATAATAATTTAATAAATTAAAGTTTAAGGGTGGTCTCTCACAAGGAATATTTGATTCAACTGAAAGAATTAAAACCAGTCTATAATTAAATATGAATTATGTACAATTAATTAGATATAATTTGAACTATTTATTTAATATCGTTCTATATTTTCCATCATTTAATCATCGATGCTTAACTTTGCGATTTCACATTCTCTACTTGTTATTTTTCATTTGTGGAGTATTATTACAGTTGAAGTATTTATTTTTATGTTGAAGTATTTATTTTTTCATGTTGAAGTAATCAATTTTCATGTTGGTATTTTATTTTCGTCATATTTATTTTTCATGTTGTCATATTTATTTTTCATGTGTTCATATTTTTTTTTTTCCAGTTGAATGGAATTAGTATTCATGTCAAAGAATTAAGTTTTCTGTTGCGAAAATTATTGTACAAAGAAAAGTCCATTTAATACACTCAAATCTTAATTAATTTAATTAATTAAAATTAAAATTTAAGTTGAACTTCACAATGGTAAACCCTTTTGAATTTCAACCAGAAAAGATGTGTAAAGTTAAATTTAATATGATTTATGTACATATAATTCAATTATAATTTGTGCAACATTATTTCCTTAATCTAATATCGTTTCTATATCCTAAAATTTTTAAAAATATTCCAAAAAATTTATAAGTGCTAATCAAATTTGTTCGATTCATGATTCATCTACTTGTTATTTGCTTTGATGTAGTAAAACAATATACCTAATTTTACCAAAGTTGAAGTATTTATTTATTATTGAATAAGTAATTATTATTTTTCATTTTTAGAAGTAGGTCATTTTTCATGGTTACGTATTCTAATTTTCATATTGTCAATATTTATTTTTCATGTTGTCATATTATATTTTGTCGTGTCGTCATATTTTATTTTTTTCCAGTAAAAAGAATCCACATTATTTCCCTCATGTCAAAAGAATTGTTTTCATGTTGTAAAATATATTACTCAAATAAGGAAAAAGTTCCATTTAATAATCACTCCAAATACCTTAAATATTTAAATTATTTTAACTAAATAAATATTAACTTCCTCAAAAGTGACTCAATCACGAGGAATATATCTATAGATTTTTTCAATAACCATAGAAGTACTTAAAGTATAAATTTAATATGATTTATGACAATACTTAAATAGAAGTAACTATATTATTTAAATATCGTTTCTATATTCCATCATTAATCCTACATCGATAGTAACTTTGCGATTTCAAAATTCTCTACTGTAGTTAATTTATTTCTGTGGAACGCATATATCTGAATCTACAAAGTTGAAATTAATTATTTTTTATGTTGATAATATTAGTATTATAATTTTCAGTTGATCATTAAGTAAATCATTTCATGTTGAAAATTTATCGAATAACACGTAATTTATTATTTTTACATATGTTCTATTTATTATTCAGTATGTTCAGTATTTTAATTTTGTAGTATGTAACATTAATTACTTTTTAAAGTTGATTAAGTAATTAGTTTCATGCAAAGAATTAAGTTTATAAATGTTTTATTGGAACAAATATTTATTAGTTCAAAGCAAAGTCCATCATACTCATAATATTCCACACTCAAATATCTAATATAATTTAATTAATAAAAATAATATTAAGTGACTTCTCAACAATAGGAAAATAGTTTTGAAATTTTTCAACAGAAGATTCCTAATAAGTATAACTTATATTTTAATTATGAAATTAAAGTACCATATCCTAAATTAATATAATTTTGTAACAATATTTATTTTAAGGTGTATCGTTCATATTATTTTTCTAATATTTTAAATAAATTATCTATAAATCAGTCGATTAACTTTTCGATTCAATGCTCTATGTGTTATTTCATTGTGGAGTACATATTTTACAAGGTTGATAAGTATTTTATTTATGTTGAAGTATTTATATTTTTCATGTTTGAAGTAATCATTTCATGTTGACGTATTTATTTTCAATATTGTCATATTTATTTTTTTAATGTTTAAAATTTTTTTCGGTTCATATTAAATTTTTTCAGTTGAAAGTAATTATTTTCATGTCAAAGAATTTAGTTTTCATGTTGGAAAATTTATTGTTCAAGAAAAGTCCATTTAATCACTCAAAATCCTAATAATTTAATTAATTAAAATTAAATTAAGTGACTCTCACAAGGAATTTTGATTTTCACCAGAAGACTTAAAGTATAATTTAATATGATTTATGTTACATTAATTAATAATTTGTAACTATTTTTAATATCGTTCTATATTTTCCTAAATTTTTTATTCATCGATGCTAACTTTGCGATTTCATATTCTCTACTTGTTATTTTTCATTGTGGAGTAATTATTTTACAAGTTGAAGTATTATTTTTATGTTGAAGTTATTTATTTTTTGTTGAAGTTATTTTCATGTTCATTTCTATTGTCATATTTTTTCATGTTGTCATATTTATTTTCATGTTTTTTTATTTTTTGTTGAATAATTTTTCATGTCAAAGAATTTAGTTTTCATGTTGGAATAATATGTTCAAAGAAAGTCCATTTAATCACTCAAAATCCTAATAATTAATTAATTAAAATTAAATTTAAGTGACTCTCACAAGGAATATGATTTTCAACCAGAAGACTTAAAGTATTAATTTAATATGATTTATGTACATTAATTAATATAATTTGTAACTATTTATTAATATCGTTCTATATTTTTCCTAAATTTTTATTTCATCGATGCTAACTTTGCGATTTCATATCTCTACTTGTTATTTTTCATTGTGGAGTAATTATTTTACAAGTTGAAGTATTTATTTTTATGTTTGAAGTATTTATTTTTTTCATGTTGAAGTAATCATTTTCATGTTGACGTATTTATTTTTCATTTGTCATATTTATTTTTCATGTTGTCATATTTATTTTTCGTGTTTCATATTTATTTTTTCCAGTTGAAGTAATTATTTTCATGTCAAAGAATTTAGTTTTCATGTTGGAATAATTATTGTTCAAAGAAAAGTCCATTTAATCACTCAAAAATCTTAATAATTTAATTAATTAAAATTAAATTTAAGTGACTCTCACAAGGAATATTGATTTTCAACCAGAAGACTTAAAGTATAATTTAATATGATTTATGTACATTAATTAATATAATTTGTAACTATTTATTAATATCGTTCTATATTTTCCTAAATTTAAAATTTCCAATAAATCATCGATGCTAACTTTGCGATTTTCATATTCTCTACTTGTTTATTTTCATTGTGGAGTAATTATTTTACAAGTTGAAAGTATTTATTTTTATGTTGAAGTATTTATTTTTCATGTTGAAGTAATCATTTTCATGTTGACGTATTTATTTTTATTGTCATATTTATTTTTCATTGTTGTCATATTTATTTTTGTGTTGTCATATTTATTTTTTCCAGTTGAAGTAATTATTTTCATGTAAAGATTTAGTTTTCATGTTGGAATAATATTGTTCAAAGAAAAAAGTCCATTTAATCACTCAAAATCTTAATAATTTAATTAATTAAAATAAATTTAAGTGACTCTCCACAAGGAATATTTGATTTTCAACCAGAAGATTTAAGTATAATTAATATGATTTATACATTAATTAATATAATTTGTAACTATTTAATAATATCGTTCTATATTTTCCATTCAATTAATTCCGATGCTAACTTTGCGATTCATATTCTCTACTTGTTATTTTTTCATTGTGATTGTAATTTTTACAAGTTGAATATTATTTTTATGTTAAGTATTTATTTTTTCATGTTGAAGTAATCATTTTCATGTTGACGTATTTATTTTTTCATATTCGTACATTTATTTGTTCATATTATTTTTCGTTTGTCATATTTATTTTCGTTGAAGTAATTATTTCGTCAAAAGAATTTAGTTCATGTCATGGAATAATTATTGTCAAAGAAAAGTCCATTTAATCACTCAAAATCTTAATAATTTAATTAATTAAAATTAAATTAAGTGACTCTCACAAGGAATATTTGATTTTCAACCAGAAGATTTAAAGTATAATTTTAATATGATTTATGTACATTAATTTAATATTTGTAACTATTTTAATTATCGTTCTATATTTTCCTAAATTTTAAATATTCCAAAATCATCGATGCAAAACTTTGCGATTTTCATATTCTCTCTACTTGTTATTTTAAGTGTTGAAATGGATTGTAATTATACTAAGTGAAAAGTATTTCATTTTTATGTTGAAAAGATATTTATTTTTTCATTTTAAGTAATTCATTTTACATGTTGACGAACTTTTAATATTTCAATTTTATATTCTCAATGGTATATTTTATTTTTGCATATTAATTTTTTTTTCCAGTTAAAAAATATTATTTTCATGTAAAGGATTTTAGTTTTCATTTGAATTTAATTATTGTTCAAAAGAAAAGTCCATTTAATCACTCAAATCTTAATTATTTAATTAATTAAATTAAATTTAAGTGACTCTCACAAGGAATATTTGATTTTCAACCAGAAGACTTAAAGTATAATTTAATATGATTTATGTACATTAATTAATATTAATTTGTAACTATTTATTAATATCGTTCTATATTTTCCTAAATTAAATATTCCAATTCATCGATGCTAACTTTGCGATTTCATATTCTCTACTTGTTATTTTTCATTGTGGAGTAATTATTTTTACAAGTTGAAGTATTATATTTTTATGTTGAAGTATTTATTTTTTTCATGTTGATGTTGACGTATTTATTTTCATATTGTCATATTTATTTCATGTTGTCTTTATTTTTCTTGTCATATTTATTTTTCGTGTTGTCATATTTATTTTTCCAGTTGAAGTAATTATTTTCATGTTAAAGAATTAGTTTTCATGTTGGAATAATTATTGTTCAAAGAAAAGTCCATTTAATCACTCAAAATCTTAATATTATTTAATTAAAAATTAAATTTAAGTGACTCTCACAAGGAATATTTGATTTTCAACCAGAAGACTTAAAGTATAATTTAATATGATTTATGTACATTAATTAATATAA
>JACMZG010000448.1:58830-74573 GCA_018340805.1 Microvelia longipes | reverse complement strand
ACAGAAAAATTTAAATTAATAAAAATTTTCATTTGTTTTATATTAAATTTCTAGTGTTGTTTACATCTGTTGAATGATGGGAATATATTACTTAAAAATTTAAATTTATCAAAATTAATAAAGTTCTTGAAATTAATATAACATTTTTAAGTTTGTTTGAAGAAAACTATTTCTTATTGTGGTTATTGTTTTAATCTGTGGGCTATATACAGGTTTACGACGATCAAGTATTGTTTTAGATTTAAAGAATCGTATTACTGATCATCTAACAAATGATAAATATTGCAAAGTCTGTTTATAATTCAACCTATCTTTCTGTATTTTTTTAAAAAAGCATTACAATGATCACAAGAATCCAGAGACAATAGTTTATAGCAAGAAAATAAAGTTTAAGGGATTATCAATCGATTTATTTTAAAATATCTGATTCCTTAAAAATTGAAAATGGTCTTTTAAAAATTTAGAGAACTTCGGCGTCGGTATAAAGGTATTCCCGTATTTAATTGAATTTTATGTTTGACTTTCTTTAGTGAACAGAATAAATTATCTCCATAAAATATATTTTTATTTTATTCATTTTCAAGAAAAAGAGCGAATAAAAGCTGTCAACTTTTACTAGTAGGTATGAAAATATATTCGATTTTTCTAACTGGTAAATATGATAGACAATATTTACATTTTTGAGAATTGATTAAATTTAATATTTCTTTGAGTCACCGCAAAAACTGTTTATCTAAAATAGGTGTTCATATCTCAATTAATATGAGCTAGTTTTAGACCTGGTGAGCTAATAAATCAAATTATTTTCCCGATAAATATTTTCCATTTATCTCCTGTTATAATTAAGATAAGATTATTTCGGAATTTTTGTTTTTTTATTTTTTAATGATTTTGTTGAAGATTTATAAATGATTACATAATTGAACTATATAGAAAAATATAATTGTATCAAATATAATAATAATATAATAAAATATAATAATAATATAATAATAATAAATAATAATAATAATAATAATAATAATAATGAATATAGTGTTTAATAGCATATACAAAAAATAATCAAAGAACTCAATAATAAATTAATAATAAATAATACTAAATAAAAATAAATAAATAATAAATAAATAACAAATAATAATAAAAATAAATAAAATAATAATAAATAAATAAATAAATAATAATAATAATAAATAATAATAATAAAATAATAAATAATAATAATAATAATAATAATAATAATAAATAATAAAATATGGTAAATATAATGAATAATAACTGAAATATGTAATGATATAGTTATATATACTAATCATAAAAAATCATTAATATAATAATTATATAATAGTAATAATTATATTAATAGAATAATAAATATAATAATAATAATAATAATAATAATAATAAATAATAATCATAATATAATACTAATATAATATAATAATAATAATAACATAATAATAATAATAAATAATAATAATATAATATATATAACAATAATAATATAATAATAATATATAATCTATAATAATAATATTATAATAATAATAAAATAATCTAAAGAAGAAAAGTGAAGTCTTTCAAAACACTTTTCAAAAATCAAACAAAAAACATTTTCAGACAGGACAACATCATAATACATAGCAAATATTAGAAATATTAAGTTAAAATAATTATTCTATTCATTAACACTCATCATTTTATTTTCTAAATATACTCTAATAAAATCAAAAAGTAAATCTCTAAGATTAATTTCAAATATTTAACCCTTAAAATGTATCATCAATGGTTAAAGGATTCAAAAATACACTCGCAATAACTGTATTTGTAAAACAAACTGAAAAAGCATTGCAATGTCCAGCATAGGCGCATCCCTTTATCCACAGAACTATTATTTTTGAAAATTTTTAAAAATGATAAAATTTGGAACAAAATTCAATATAACTCGTACTTAATTTAAAGAAAATTAATTAATGAAAATTTCAAATTGTTATTTAAACAAAAACATTTTAAATTTAAAAATGATCCATCTGATCATCGAGATATTATAATCACAATAACTGAAAATATACGCTCCGCTATATGCAATTATTATTAATAAACTGTGTGTGAAAATGCCAAGCAACCACTGTATAAAATATTGAATTACATAAAAACTTTAATAAAAGACTGTATATGATATTTGGTCAAGGGGGATATGGTGCTGTGTTAACTGATCATACTACTAAAGATTTTGTTAATACTTAATTGTTGTAATTCACAACAATAAAATGCATTACGAGTGCAGACATAACAATGAAAAATATTTAATAAAGCCAAGTGGGTACTATACAATGTAAAAAAAAAAACCTCTAAAAACTAATAATAGATGACAATAGAAGGGATATATTTTTATAGAAACGAAATAAGAAGCCGTATAAATGATTTATAAGTAATACCCTGCACATTTAATAGTTATTTCTTATTTCACTAACATTAGCTAACATTAAAGTAACATTAACATATAAAATGCATACATAACGCATAAATACTTTACTCATCATGTTAAGACGTCATTGTATTTGTTTCTAATGATTCTTTTTGTCACTTCCACACCTCATAAAAGAAGGAAATGAAATAATTCTTAAATTCTCAGAAGAAAAAACGTTGAATACGGGGAGCTACTTAAACTATGACCTTGAGAAACAAATTTCATAAAAATACTATCCAAAAAAGGGAAATTAAAAAATATTAAAGATGGTGGGACTCTTAATTAATTAGCCCTTGTAATAAGAATTTATAGAAACAAATTGTAGTCCTTTAAGTAATAGTATAAATTTTTGATTCTCTTATCGAATGGTGCATGTTTTTACATTATAAGTGCTAACTTGATATAGCGTTTAAAAATCATGCCTGTAGATCATTTTTAATCATTTTAAATAACGTTTTACCCAATTATTTTTCAACGCGCTAAACAATTTTGTATACAGGTATATACATTTATTCGGCATCTAAATATCTAATTGAACTCCATATTATTTCACAGAAATGTTTATACAAGTACAAATTTTAATAGAGAATATTTTCAAAAATAAAAAATTTTAAATTTTACAAGTTTATAAAATAATGTGACCAACGTTTGCATAATATACAATAACGATCTAGACCTACAATCAAATACACACATCAATAGCAATCGTTTACAGACATGTTATCTACTTGATCTTCATATCGGCATATGGTATTTCGTATTTATAATAATAAAATATTGCTTTATGAATTGGCACATACAAATTTCAAATTTATTAGAACTGGGAAATAATAGAAAACAGGCAAAAATTAGGTTTAAATTAAAACAAGGAGTAGGAAATTTAAAAAAGCTTCGAAAAGCGACATTCTACATCTGAATCAAAACAAATATAATTGATTAATGAGGTTAATTAATATTTATAAAATTTCAAACAAACGAAAACATTTTACGAAATATTTATTAAATTTTAATGAAATTATTCCTAACTTAAACACAAGTTTTATTAAAACAATGCAGACATATTTTCCAATCAGAAAACTTAAGTGTTTACATTCCGCATCAATAATAAACTTTTTGTGTTTTCGTCCAAGGTTGAACAAGCCATTCTTTAAATATTTTTCGCTTGTAGGTAGAAAGTCAGGACTTGGAACGTTAATGTTTCCGGCAAAATAAAAAAAAGTCAAGGTAAGAAGTCCGATCCAAAATAAGAGGCATCACATTCCAATCAATCGGCAAGGGCAATTCGTGCAAATTTCGAACACACCATTCATTTGGGAAGCAATCATTCCCGAAATTCTGGCACATGCTGATCCAATACTAACACTAGCTAGATCTAATGACTGATGGAAAGGCTTCCCCTCCGATAAAATCCACATAATCACAAAATTTTGACCAACATCAGATATTCTGCATCCAACCTATTAAAGAATGGTTAGAAACAAATTCTTTACACCGTAAGAAACTGAAATTAAAAACAATTTATTATTTAAAATTTATTTAATCAGAATTTGCCAAATATTATTATGATGTTAACCTTTTATTTGAATGCCTAATAATATTTAATGAATCAGAATTACTTACGAACTAAAGCGTTAAATTCGTTGTATTTAATTTGTATAATTCAATAGTCTTTGGTTTTATTAATTATGATCGAATTAACTACTGGATATAGATTCCATGAAATCTTCAAGTATATATTTCCCAAAATCAAATAAGCATGTGTCAGTCATTAACCATTTGACAATCTGGTTCTTATTCTTCCAATGAAATAACTAAGACGATACTTACTATTATATTCGGAATCGAAATACATAATATTATCTACTAAAGTTGATATATCATTTTCATGGAAACATATACTTTTATCTTTAAAAAGAGAAGTATGACTTCGATATTGAGTATTATGAGTACGATATATCTTGCCATTATTATAGAATTTTACAGAGAACCGATTGTCACAATCACAAATTTATGAGTTAGAAAAACAAAGATTAATTTATTATTTCTTTGAATTTAATTAGTAAGTTAAACAACACAATTTTGAACATAAGAAAAAAAATAAGACAATTAACTTTCTTATTCACTTCAACAAAAAATATCTATATTCAAAAAAACGCTTTTCGTTAAAAATTACCACTACTATAATTTTATCCAAGTAAAAAGTGAGTAAAATATTATATTCATTAGGTAATCCGAAAGTCCCTAGGATTTTTTGAACTGTTTATTAATTATAAAGTAAAGGTTTTGTTTTTTCTAATCAATAACCATGCTATCACGAGTTATTTTTAAACATTGGAATGTATTGATGATGTTTTTTGGATTTAGAACTGGACCTATCGCAAGAATCATTTTCGTCATATAATGTGTTTTATTTTAACAGGATAAAATGTTAAGCATAACCAACAAATAGATTTGTGTTGTAATACCGGAAAGGTGCGGTAACTGTACGAAATAGTTCGTGTACAGAAACAGTTTTAGAAAGATAAGCTCGATAAAAACATGTTGCAGTAAGAAAGTTTAATAGCGAAAATAAACGTTTAGCTGTTCAGAAATTACAGAAGAACTGCGAAAATTGCAAAAAAGCACTTTTCATGATAATTTATACAAAAAATTGGAATTCATCAGTCGATACAGATCGTGAGTTCTCATAAACTGAATAGAAAAGAATCGAGTTTCTCGAATTTTGTTGCGAATCTCTACTTAAAAGAAATTAAAGATATATCTTTCCAGGGTATGAAAAGATGGATCTAGTGTAGATTTACAAGAAAGAGATTCTTGTGGGTAAGCAAATAAACTCCATTAACACGCCAAATTGATTTTCACCCCTGAAAAAATGTTAACTATCCGTGTGGTGGGATTTTAAGGGGATGTCCCACTATGAATTGCTGCCACGACATCAGACGTTTATTATTGAAAAATATTTTTATTTCAGTTTGCTGATCTTAAGCCGCCATCGATGTCAGAGACCTGAATTGGCAACGCGGCATGAGGGTTTCTTACATCATATAATACCAGGCCCTTCGCGTTTCATTAACTGTGCAAGTAATTCAGAAGTACTTCTGGGAACCTCATGGTTCATACACCGCCATATACACCTAAACATTCTCACTTCGAATTACCATTTATTCTTAATCATTTACAAAATTCCTTTTAATGGAAGAAAGTTTAAATTGGAGGCCATCAACAGACCCTAAATGACTTTTTGCCCATAGGCCCACAGATTTCTACAATGCGATTTTGTTTAATAAATGGTTTAATTTTTTCGTAGTTTTCACAATTCACAGGAATTTCCGGAATGACCCCAATATAATACAACCATCTACATATTTTATGGATCTAATTATATCAGGAAAAACTGATTCCAAGTACTATCAATGAAGAATCACAGCAACATATATTGAAGAGAAGAGTATAAATACTGCACTCAAACTACAATTAAATTGGTTAATTAATTGTATAAAATCATTCTTTAAAAAAATACTTGTTATAATTATATACATGATTTCTTTAAATATATCTAATAATAATAAATGTTTATGTGATTCAGAAAATTTTGGAACCTTGGGTAGTGTTATTAATTATTTGTTTTTACTTATTCAATAATACAACACGATAAACCAAAACGATAATTCATCTCCAAATTTGAAAATAAAGTTTCATTCACAACAAAAAAAACCCGAACATTTAAATAAAAATATCGAAAAATCTACCCTGAAAAATAACCAAAATTTTTTTTTTTAATTTAAAAATTAAAAACTTTTTATAAATATATAAATATTAATTCTTATAAAAAATTTAAAAAATTAACTTACTATTTTAAAATCATACTACGTAAATAATAAAGCAACACCCAATTGTAATGATAATAAAATAGTGATTAACGACCAAAATCTTTGGACAAAGGAACATGTAACGCAAGCTCGAACAGAATAAATGATGCACTTGCACTGACTGCTGTAGCAATGAAGAGTATTAAATTTTAGAGGACCAAGAACCGAACGTAATAATAACTGAATGAACTTGATAAGAATATGGAAACAAAGAATAAGCAGATAATAAAACAGTTTTTTGGAATTTGGAATATTTCCTTTAGATAAAAATGAATAAATAAATAATTAAAATAATGTTTAAATAAATATAATATTTAAAAAATATTTCTAATTTATTTTCAATTTATTAATACAATAATTATTTCAATAATAAAATAATTATTCCATTGGATATCGAATTAAATTATCTTATGATTTACTGATAATAATGTTGATTATAAATGATATATAATAATGATAAGATATAAAATAATAATAATAATAATAATAATTATCATAATAAATAACATAATAATAATAATAATAATAATTAATAATCATAATAATAATAATAATAATAATAAATAATAATAATAATAATAATAATAAAATAATAATAATAATATAATAATAATAATATTATAATAATAATAATAATAATAATAATAATAATAATAATAATAATAATAATAATAATAATAATAATAATAATAATAATAATAATGTTGGGTTCTGGTGGTTGTGAATACCTAATCTTACTACTCGCTATCTTCTACTCTATAATGGCTCTGTAGGGGTCTATCTTCCCCAACCAGATACCTCAGACATTGGATCAGGCTCCTAGTTCCTGATTTTCGGGAGAGGGCCGGTGATTCATCCGTACCAGAGTGCAATGCCCGCCTCCCTTTGGTTTTGGGTTCCCATGAACTCGCTGTGGTTTCCTGAACGATTTTTTATCTATTGCTTATCTTATATGTCTTTCGGTATGATATCCTAATCCAAAAAAAATTAATACATCAATGTGAACGTTTGACAGCTATTGAATAACTATGATGTTATCCTAAGTGAATTTTGCCTAAAACGTATGATTCATTATTTACTATAAATATATTTAGTCCCTATATGCTTGTGATATAGTAATAATTCCTAATAAAGTTGTTTGCTAATATATATTAATGTACTACGACCACTGTATGCAATTAAAGCTACAAATTATTACTAAAAACGGGTAAGCGATAGAAAAGGCATCCATTACTTAGGATTATTGAAGGTGTTACTAAAATTCATATAGTTTCAATTATTGCCTTAGATTATCTAAGAGATTACGCAGAATTAGTTAAGGATAAAAAATAATTGGTGACCTAAAATGAACTTCTAAAATAACTAAAGACTACATTAAAATTTATACTATACTTAAAAATGTTTGAAAAATAAATTCCCATATTAAATGTTAAATAACTATTTCAAAATTAAATTAAGGTAAGATATCCTTAGGACATCTTGAAAAGGTTCCTAGATTCTAACTTAAATTATATTAAATTAAAATAATATAAATTAACTAAAATAACGAAATTATTGACTATTTAATTTATTAAAGACACTAACATACCACAATCATATAGCAAAATAGGATCATCATACACCGAGGTCAAAACTACATTAACATGCTTACTACTTGTAACAAAAGGTGTACTGGCATATTCCACTTGCTTAAAATCGTCGTCGTCTGCACAGCATCGGTCATCGGCATCATCTGCGAATTCATGTATAAATTTGCTTTATTAATGGAATTGAAATTGAATTTGTATGACCATGATGTATTTGAATTGTATTTGTAGTTTGCTTGATTGATATTTCTGTTGCATTTGATATTGAGTCTGTGTTACTCTCCAAATATTACAGTGGTCGCATGCGGTGTGCAAATGAACTAAAACTGAAAGCACTCACGCGTAGAATTACGTGTTTTTATAGAAAAAATTGCAGTTACAAAGTGATTAAAATTCTGTTTGAAATGCATCGGTATTAAACTGTTCTGAAATCTGATGTTCTGCCCCTACTTCATTCTGATTGGTTGGATTTTTACAACTTTTGTTTTATTCCTTTCCTATTGGCCAATTCTTGACTTTTTTGTTCAAATTCCTAATTGTTGGGGGTGCCACCTAACTCATTTTCTTCCTTATTTTTCTCTAAATGCTCTTCGTATAAAATAATTATTTTATTGATAAATAATTATTTAATTTTAATTCGCGTTAATTTTAATTTTAAATAATTATTTGATTTAATAATCACTTCTGAATTATATTTTATTCCAAATCATTATTTTGTTGATTATTATTTTAGTGGTCATTTGCAATTAAACTAATTTTAATTATTAATTGCATTTTTTTCTTAATATTTTATTGTTTCTTATTAATAATTATATCTCTTCTTTCTTGCCTAATTTTCTTTTCTTCAATTCTTTCTGGTTAATTAATTCGTTAATTTCACTGCTCTATTAATCTGGATGTTCATTTAGATAGATAAAAATTTATTTTGTTTTTCGGTATACTAATCGTTCTTCAAAATAATTTATTTGGTGATAATAAATTATTTTCTTTAATCCTTGATGTTTCTTTCTCAATTTACTATCTTCTCTCGGTTTTCTTGCAATTTTATTCTTCTCAGTTGCTCCTCCTATTTCTTTGCTTTTCCTTTTGCCTTTTTAGCTAATTCTGTTTTATTAAATCGCGATTCTACCCCAACGCAATAATAATAATAATAAATATAAGTAGATGATAGTGGCGCACTGAAAACACTAACCACGCCGACTGTTTTATACATTTTGTATGTTTATGATTTGCTAAGAGCTTTGATTGGTCTTATGAATCCGAAAAATCTTTTCGAAATCGGGTTGAATGATCAAAAATCGGTCCAAAAATCGAATTTTCGGACATTTTGTTTTTTAAATTTTTAGCTTAATCTTTATCGTAATATTTTTCGAATTTGGTACCAATCTTCTTAGAATTTAATTCCTAAAATTTCTCATACATCTTTTACTCATGAAAAATGTAATTTCTCTCAGAAAGGCCAGTGGCGCACTTGGAAACAGTTTGCTCTTTTTTATAATTTTTCTCAATGAAAACTTCATCGATGATTAGAAAATAAAACTATTCGATTCGAATAATGAAGAATTCACATAATAACTGAGTATAATCTAAAAAATTGTAATTTGTAAGTGTAGATCTAAACAATTATCAGCATCAGGTTATTATATTATTTTCAAAAGAAAAAATAGTATCCGACTTTAAAAGTAGTTAAGCTCAATCTTTTATTTTAGAAAACGTAATAATCTTTAAATGTGTTTTTATCATTGCTTGATGATAGTTCAAGACAACATGACTTTACAAACCTGCAAGTTTCAGAAAAAATGGAAATAAATTCTACAAGTTATTTCTATTATTAAACTTGAAAAAAAAATTAAAAAGGTTAAATATCCCTGAAGACACAAAACGTTATGAAAATATTTGGATACATAAAACAAAAAAAGAAACGAAAAACAACATTTTGATTGAAAGATAATTTTATTTAATGAAATTAATATTTTAAAATAAAATCGTAATCTACATTGTAATTTCAATTAAATAAACAGTAAGCAGAGTACTTTTAAATATTTCTGAAGACTCTTTATAAATTTTTAGTAGCATAAAGAAATTCATAACTATGTGAATTATAGTGATTTTGTAATTTAAAAAGACGATAAATGGTTAAATCATGGTTTTAAGACAGGAAACATTTGTATTCTATTCAATATCTTAACAAATTTTAAACGAAGTATTTTAAGTAGTAATTCATAAGGATTCAAATAATTCCTATAATATTTAACGGTCTAACCTATATAAATGACAAATTATTAGATAACTTTAAAATCTCTTTAAACAAGTACACTCATAAAAACAGCTCTGTATAAGTACATAAATTCTTTAACTGCTTAAGATTATATAAATCCAATTTTTTTAATGTTACACATCTCTATAGTAGAATACAACATCTATAAGAATTTTTACTTTGTAAAGAGATTCACTGTATTTTAACGCCAATGTAGGCTGTTTTAAGAATTAATTCTGACATATAATCATGCGTATAATATTACAAAATTTAGATTGAAATATCAAATTCAATTTATATTTTCGAATTGTAGACAAATAAAACACAAATGAACAAAAATTTATTTACCACTTAAAAATATTTTCAATTTCAAGTTAAAAACAATTGCAATATAATTCAGTTGTTGATTAATAATTATTTCAACTAACATTTTAAAATATGATTGAAAGTTTTATTTGTTTTTTTATTATAAATCTTTCAAACTTTCCATTAAAAAAATTTAAATTAAAAAAGTTTTAAATTCTAAAATTTTTTTGAATTACCTTTATGCTGACTTTTTTTAGCTACGCTAGCGCAGGTCTTTCATCTTCAAATATTTGATACATTTAATCAACTTGGTGTTTCTGATACACATTTTTTGTTGAATTTTGCGATAATGCATAATAACATTTTTGGCTTTTGCCGTATTTTTTATTTGCCAATAACCATTGAAAAGACTCCTTATAAAAGAAGGGAAGAAGTCTACAATAAGCAAACGCACAAAAAGAAACAATTTTTGAAAGAGTAAAATGATTTCTGACGAAATAAGACGATAAAACTAAAGGTAAATAACCAGTATCGTATCCTAGTGACCAATAATATCCGAATTAGTTCTTTGATTGATTTCAACAATTTCTAAACGCCATTGCACGTTTGTACAAATGAAACACTAACAAACAAATCCAGTCAAAAGTCCTTGCAACCGCATGCCATGCTATACCATGCGAGAAATGCAGGCTACTGTGCAAATACCGAAATCATAATAATCGCTTAACACACATCCTGCAATTCTGCCAAATTTATCTGAGAAAAATCCCTCCAAAACATCGATCCTATGACAAATACCAAATCATCAAACATAAGTGTGGCGTATAGAACTCAATGCCGTAATATTCACAATATTAAATCGTATTGACTTCGTATTGTTGATGTCCATCGGATATTTTTATATTTATTTTCTACAAACAAAGTTTCCTTTAAACTTTTGAATTGCATCTTAAACTATCGATAACAATTAGACCGTGTTTATATTATCTATCTTGTTTAATTGATTTCTATTTGATTGTAAATTGAAAGTAGTCTGATTTCTTGTACTTCACAATAAAAGTCCTGGAAATTATTGATGAAGATGGCATTAAAATATTCAAAAAGTATAAATTGAGAAAATAAAAATGAACATAGGAATGAAGTATTGATAATAAGAGTGACCCCCAATTATTTATCAAATATGTTCCGACATGGATAATTAATGTAAATATTACTGAATGATATTGTATTTTATTATTCTAAAAAAAATCAATTTAACATGAATATTAATGTTATTCTTGTGTTTTAAAATTTTAATATTTCAAATTCTCACGATAAAAATAAATTTTTGTCCACTCTTTGGAATTTGGTCATTCAGCATTATGAGGTCTAATATTGTTTTGTACTTTTACCACCGAATCAATAATAATAAAAATAATACTAATAATAATAATAATAATAATAATAATAATAATAAATAATAAATAAATAATTAATAATAATAATAATATGATAATAATAATAATAATAATAATAATAATAATAATAATAATAAATAAATAATAAAATAATAATAATATAATAATATAATAATAATTTTACAATTAACAATTATTGCTAGAATAATTGTTGACTTAACAATTGATACGCTTTACATTATTACAATTTCATGTTTTTTATTTTCAAAAAAAAAGACAAAGTGAAAAGACAAAGTCGAAAATTCGGATAAAATACATCTTAAAAAGAAAACAAAATAATTTTTTGATCGAAGCTTTTAAATATAAATTGGAATAATAATAATAATAATATATAATAAATTATATAGATATTGACGCTCTAGAACAATTATTACTGGAATGTTTTGCCGTTTTAGAATTCTTGCACATCTGAGACCAAAGTACTACATGTTATGTAATGTGTGGTGTCCACACGGTTTGGCTTGTGTTCTGATCCATCCAACATTTTACTGTTCGTACCTTATTTGTAAGAGAGCTAACTTTTGGACGCCAATAACTATAGAGCTGATGACATTTGTCGTTACTATTTAAAAATTGATTTCACGTGTCACTAATTGCAAACAATCTAGAATAGGAACTGATGTGTTATGCCTGTATCTTTCACAATGTATTCTCCATAGCTTTCATAACTAGAATTTCTGTAAGTAAACTATAGCATTTGGCCTTAGGAATATTCATTCTTTATAATCTTTCTCCCTTTCTCTAGTCTTTAAACTTTTCTACAACTGATTATAAGTCCATATTATAAAGTGGTTGGTTTTTCACTATACACCTGTACCGTGTTTACGTAGTAACTCGGTTTACGCGGTTTTCCGAATTCACGCGGTTTTTTAAAAATCAAAAGAAAAATTATTGATATTACTTTAATTTAATTTATTTTAACTTTGCTTAAATCTGGCGATAATGTACTAATTATTTTAATTAATTTTACAGCAAAAAAGCAGTATCACATTGTATCTACACTTTTTATATTCCTAACGTTCCTAACTAACAAAATAATTAATTCATTGAAGTAAGTAACTAATTTAAGAATTTTGTTTTAAACTATCCTTTTCATAAATTTAAATTTTAGTTTTATACCTATGGGAAAACAAAAATTACCAAAACCGTGATGAAGAGAAAAATTTAGAAACCAAAAATTGAAATTTTTGGACCGCTTTAAGAAATAAATGAAAGGATGGTTGATGATTGCTAAATTTTATTCAATGAACGAATCAACCATAAGAACAATAAAGCTAAACGCAGACTACAATTAACGAAAAGTGTAGCAGCTGGAACTGCATACCAAGTCTGAGTACGACGTCATATTTAAGAAATAAACGATGGAAACCATGGAAAAGGCTTTAATAATTATGGGTAGACAAAATCAAAAAGAATTCCCAATTGATACACAAATGTCCATACAAAATAAAAAACTTTAATACTTTATGACACAACTGTAAATTAAACTGGCGTCTAAATTCTGCGGATAAGATGTCTTTTTAAACTGCACGTTGTGGCTGGTTCAGCGATTTAAGTAAAGACATTCCTTGCATAGTCCTAAAATCTAAAAGGGAAAAGCATCTGCTAATTGAAGAAGCAAAAAATACCACAAAAAGTTTGCTGCAAATATCCCCTGCAACCGTCATAACAGCCCAGACCAGATATTTAATGCTGATGAAAATCCGAACAATTAGATTATTTTGGAAGAAAGATCCTCAGAGGATCTTTCTAGCAAAATAGGGATAGCCATATTTTATAGGGACTTTTTTCCAATTTTTTTCTTTTAATGAAGTACAATTTTATTTTTTTTTAATGAAATAAAATTTTTGTTTTATCTATTTTATGTTTTTTTTTACCTTAATGAACTTTATATCATATTAACAGTATAAAGCTCTATTTTTGTGTTCAATAAATATTTAAAAAAACGCTATTTATATTCGGATTCGCTTATGCGTTTTCCCATTAAAATCTTTTGATTCGATTTACGTGTTTTTGTAAGAAACGTATCTACCGTAAACCGAGGTAACAGGTGTAAGTTTGTCTAGCGCTTTCGTCACCATCAACACCTAATGGTTTGTCCCAAATTTAATAATTTTTTGATCTCTAGAATAAAGCTGTCTGTGCACCAGAAAAACATATTATCGTTTATTTCTGCTCTTTCGATACTTTCGAGCTCTATATACTGTAACTGGTAGCATTCTAATTCATAATATCATAGTACAACATGTTTCTATTTACCTGGCCTATCTAAATATATAACATCTTTGTATGAGCTGGCAATACAATTATATCTTTATATAAATTTTCATCGATCCTCAGAACCCTGATTTAAGATACATATGTTAGCAATCTTTTAGCAGAAGATACAAGCTATGCTAATAGAAACTGTTCCATCATCAACGAGGGTTTGACATAATGTAACACCCCACTCTGTTTCATTATGCCCAGCTAATTTTTGATAAATGCTTGACTTTACATTAGAGTAAGTTCAGGCTCTGTCAACGCCCTAATGAGTTAGAAAAAGAGAAAGACATGACATTATGTCGAGCCATCAATAATGACAATTGTCGAATGATGGAACAGTTCCCAGATGTAGCATTGCATTTTGCTAATTACATCTCCAAAGTGTCTCTCTCGCAAAATTATAATAAAGTACATAAAATTTATATCATTTGATATACTACAGTTTTACAGAACAAATATAGTTGACCCTATAAAATGTATAAAATTGTTAATAATTTTTACCAGAGACAAGAGGGAAAGAAACTCTAGTGACAATTCTCTCTTCACTAAATGTTTCACTGTTAGACAATCTTCTCCTGTATTTGAGTTTTCGGAGGAAGTCGTGAAGTTGCAGTGTGGAATAATCCACATTGTCATGCTTAACCCACTCTACTTCATGACTACTAAACCTGACACAAGCTTTTCCTTCTAATGTTAAGTTAATATCATCTAAAAAACACACAGAGAAGAGAAGGTTTCAAACAAATCCATGAAACATGTGTTGATAAAATTGCAGAGGGGAGAGGTCACACTTGTGAGCAAGTGTGACCTCTTGCTCACACTCTAGTAAATAGCCCACTTATTTGAGGAGGGTAAGAGGACCTCTTGCTCACACTCTAGTAAATAGCCCACTTATTTGAGGAGGGTAAGAGGACCTCTTGCTCACACTCTAGTAAATAGCCCACTTATTTGAGGAGGGTAAGAGGACCTCTTGCTCACACTCTAGTAATATAAGCCCACTTATTTTGAGGAGGGTAGAGGGACCTCTTGCTTCACACTCTAGTTAAATAGCCCACTTATTTGAGGGAGGGTAAGAGGACCTCTTCTCACACTCTAGTAAATAGCCCACTTATTTGAGGAGGGTAAGAGGACCTCTTGCTTCCACACTCTAGTAAATAGCCCACTTATTTGAGGAGGGTTAAAGGACCTCTTGCTCACACTCTAGTTAAATAGCCACTATTTGAGAGGGTAAGAGGACCTTCTTGCTCACAACTCTAGTAAATAGCCCCACTTATTTGAGGAGGGTAGAGGACCTCTTGCTCACACTCTAGGTAAGTAGCCCACTTATATAAGGCCTTAGTTTTAAAGTCCCATACAGATAAGAACACTATTGGCACATCATGTGGTTTAAAGAAACAAAATTATTTAAATCCCTTACCAATTTTTATTATGCAAATATTCTATTTTATTTACCAAACTACAGCCACAATTTTAATCAGAAATGCACCAAATTTGGTGTTCACCTCACTAAAACCACCACAATGGGTCTTAGCA
>JACMZG010000448.1:43048-57337 GCA_018340805.1 Microvelia longipes | reverse complement strand
TTGGAATAAGGGTAGTCATTGCCTTTAAACAATTAAGAGTAAAAATTAAAATTTATAGTAAAATTGATTTTATATCTTTTATAATGTTATCAATATTTTTATAAACTGATTTATAAATGTGTGTTTTTATTTCTATTTTAAAGGCACAGTTAAATTTTAATGTTCAATTTACTCTTAGATTCGCACCAAGAAATGAATAAATATTCAAATGTAGAGGTAGTTAATTGTAAACTACTAAAGGGAAGAAAATTCATGGGACAAAATATGTTGTTGTTTAATAATTCACATGGTTATGATTTTTTTAGTAAAGAGATTTTGTTTTATAATTATTATACACATGTACCTCAGTTTAACGGTACTCGGTTACGCGGTTTTAAATATCAAAAAAAAAATTATGATATTTACTTTTATTTAATTTATTTTAACGTTGCTTTAATCTGGCAAATGTACTAATTATTTTAGTTAATTTTAATCCGCAAAAAAGAGTATCAGCATTGTTTATCTATTTTTTATATTTCTAACTTCTACAAATAATTAATTATTGAAGTAACTAATTTAGAATTTTATTTTAAAATATCATTTTCATAAATTTAAAATTTTAGTTTTATACTTATGGGAAAAGCAAAAATTACCAAAACCGTATGAAGAGTAAAATTATTTCTTTAGCAACCAAATTGAATTTGGACCGCTTAAGAAATAAAGAAAGGATGGTTGATATTGCTAAATTTTATTCAATGTACGAATCAACAATAGAACAATAAAGCTAAACGAAGACTCAATTAAAAAAAGTGTAGCAGCTTGGAATGCATACGAGTATGAGTACGACGTCATATGTAAGAAATTAAACGATGGAAACCATGGAAAAGACTGTATAAATATGGGTAGAAGACAAAAATCAAAAAAGAATTCCAATTGATACAAATGCCATACAAAATAAAGGTTAATAATTTTATGACACACTGCAAAATCAACTGCAGTCATATTTGCAGATAAGATGTCTTTTAACGCAAGTCGTGGCTGGTTCCAGCGATTTAAGTAAAGACATTCCTTGCATAGTTTTAAAAATTAAAAGGTGAACAAGCATCTTGCTAATTTTGGAAGAAGCACAAAAATATTCCACAAAGGTTTGCTGAAATTATTACCGCAAGTCATACAGCCCAGACCAGATATTTAATGCTGATGAATCCGGATTATTTTGGAAAGAACATGCATCAGAGGACCTTTCTAGCAAAATAAGGATAGCCCGTATTTATAGGCACTTTTTTCCAAATTTGTTTTCTTTATAATGAAGTACATTTATTTTTTTAATGGAATACATTTTTTGTTTTACCTATTTTATGTTTTTTTATTACTTAAATGATACTTTTTATATTCTTATTAACATATAAAGCTATATTTTGTGTTCAATAAATATTTAAAAAAGCTTATTTATATTCGGATTCGCTTTACGCGGTTTTTCCATATAAAAAATCTTGATTCGATTTACTTCGGTTTTGTCAGAAATGTATCTACCTTCGTAAACCGAGGTACAGGTGTATTCTTTATTATTATTTATTTTAATTATTATTATATAACTATATCCTTATTATTATTAGTTTTCTTATGTACATTGAACAATTTAATGGTGAAGTAAAAATATGTTTATAAGTTTACACCCAAAACTCAGTCAGATACATTTTGAAAGTCAATTGAAACTGTTTACTTTTAATTATTGGAACCTATTAAAAAAAATATTGTAAGTAACTTGTAATTGCATTAATGCTTCGGTCAAAATATTTTAATTTTTTTTAACTGGATAACGAAGCAATTAAAAAAATATAAAAAATTTTGATCGAATCTTTTAATAAAATAAAATTGAATTCTGAAATGCGATCAGTGGTTAAGTCCAACATTATTCTTGAAATAACTGTAATTGTAAATAGGAAAATGTCCAAATTTAACCTTTTATATATATTTATTTATTATTTTATTTTTCTTTTATTATTTTTTTATTGTAAATTTAAATAGTAGCCAGACCTTTAGGTGATTTGTATTAGTGGAAAGAAATCCCGACGGGGAAAAAATGTGCAACGTATGTGGATGTAATTCTGTTCGGGGTAAAAATTTCGAAACTTGCTGGGGGATATCTGAATGCCAGAAAATAAAAAAGAATTAGTTATTAAGATCTAACTATTGGATAGTGCAACATTAAAGTTTTTGTATAATAAATTATTATTGAAGTTATTGGACGTGAAATTTAATTAATTTAAAATTTATTATTAATGATGGTATACGTGAGATCTTTGATGTTTATATTATCAAAGCGACATTTAAATCTGAATTAATAATAATTTTTCTTATCGGATTTTTGAATTTCTACTCATTTAATTGATTAGATTTGAATAAGGCTAGTCATGCCTTTAAAACAATTAAGAGTAAACATTAAATTATAGGTAAAATGATTTTATATCTTTATAATGTTATCAATATTTTTATAAAACTGATTTATAAATGTGTGTTTTATGTTCTATTTTAAAGCACGTTAAAGTTTTAATGTTCAATTTTACTCTTAGATTCGCACCAAGAACTGAATAATATTTCAAAATGTAGAGGTAGTTTAATGTAAACTATAAAGGGAAGAAAAAATTTCATGGGACAAAATATGTTGTTGTTAATAATTCACATGGTATGATTTTTTTTTAGTAAAGAGATTTTTGTTTATAATTATTATTACACATGTACCTCAGTTTACACGGTACTCGGTTTACGCGGTTTTAAATATCAAAAAAAAAATTATTGATATTTACTTTTATTTAATTATTTTAACGTTGCTTTAAATCTGGCAATATGTACTAATTATTTTAGTTAATTTTAACCGCAAAAAGAGTATCAGCATTGTTTATCTATACTTTTTATATTTTCTAACTTTCTACAAATATTAATTATTGAAGTAACTATTAGAATTTTATTTTTAAAATATCATTTTCATAAATTTAAATTTTGTTTATACTATGGAAAAGCAAAATTACCAAAACCGTGATGAGAGTAAAATTATTTCTTTAGCAACCAAAATTGAAATTTGGAACCGCTTAAGAAATAAAGAAAGGATGGTTGATATTGCTAAATTTTATTCAATGTACGAATCAACAATAAGAACAATAAAGCTAAACGAAGACTCAATTAAAAAAGTGTAGCAGCTGGAATGCATTACGAGTATGAGTACGACGTTATATGTAAGAAATTAAACGATGGAAACCATGGAAAAGACTGTAATAATATGGGGTAGAAGACAAAAATCAAAAAAGAATTCCAATTGATACAAATGCCATACAAAATAAAGGTTTTATAATTTATGACACACTGCAAAATCAACTGCAGTCATATTCTGCAGATAAGATGTCTTTTAACGCAAGTCGTGGCTGGTTCCAGCGATTTAGTAAAGACATTCCTTGCATATAGTCTTAAAATTAAGGTGAACAAGCATCTGCTAATTTGGAAGAAGCACAAAAATATCCACAAAGGTTTGCTGAAATTATTACCGCAACGTCATACAGCCAGACCAGATATTTAATGCTGATGAATCGGATTATTTTGAAGAACATGCATCAGAGGGACCTTTCTAGCAAATAAGGATAGCCGTATTTATAGGCACTTTTTCCAATTTTGTTTCTTTATAATGAAGTACATTTTTTTTTTAATGGAAACATTTTTGTTTTTACCTAATTTTTATGTTTTTTATTACTTAAATGATACTTTTATATTCTTATTAACAGTATAAAGCTATATTTGTGTTCAATAAATATTTAAAAAAGCTTATTTATATTCGGATTCGCTTACGCGGTTTTTTTTCCATATAAAAATCTTTGATTCGATTTACGCGGTTTTGTCAGAAATGTATCTACCGCGTAAACCGAGGTACAGGTGTATTCTTATTATTTATTTTAATTATATTATTATAACTATTATCCTTTATTATTATTAGTTTTCTTATGTACATTGAACAATTTAATGGTGAAGTAAAAATATGTTTATAAGTTTACACCCAAAACTCAGTCAGATACATTTGAAAGTCAATTGAAACTGTTTACTTTTAATTATTGGAACCTATTAAAAAAAATATTGTAAAGTAACTTGTAATTGCATTAATGCTTCGGTCAAATATTTTAATTTTTTTTAACTGGATAACGAAGCAATTAAAAAAATATAAAAAATTTTGATCGAATCTTTTAATAAAATAAAATTGAATTCTGAAATGCGATCAGTGGTTAAGTCCAACAATTATTCTTGAAATAACTGTAATTGTAAATAGGAAAAATGTCCAAATTTAACCTTTTATATATATTTATTTTATTATTTTATTTTTCTTTATTATTTTTTATTGTAATATAGTAGCCAGACCTTTAGGTGATTTTGTATTAGTGGAAAGAAATCCCGACGGGAAAAATGTGCAACGTATGTGGATGTAATTCTGTTCGGGGTAAAAATTTCGAAACTTGCTGGGGATATCTGAATGCCAGAAAAAAAAAAAGAATTAGTTACTTAAGATCTAACTATTGGATAGTGCAACATTAAAGTTTGTTATAATAAATTATTATTGAAGTTATTGGGACGTGAAATTTAATTAATTTAAAATTTATTATTAATGATGGTATACGTGAGATCTTTGATGTTTATATTATCAAAGCGACATTTAAATCTGAATTAATAATAATTTTTCTTATCGGATTTTGAATTTCTACTCATTTAATTGATTAGATTTGAATAAGGCTAGTCATGCCTTTAAACAATTAAGAGTAAACATTAAATTTATAGGTAAAATTGATTTTATATCTTTATAATGTTATCAATATTTTATAAAACTGATTTATAAATGTGTGTTTTATGTTCTATTTTAAAGCACGTTAAAGTTTTAATGTTCAATTTTACTCTTAAGATTCGCACAAGAACTGAATAATATTCAAATGTAGAGGTAGTTAATGTAAACTATAAAGGGAAGAAAAAATTTCATGGACAAAATATGTTGTTGTTAATAATTCACATGGTATGATTTTTTTTTAGTAAAGAGATTTTTGTTTATAATTATTATTACACAGTACCTCAGTTTTACACGGTACTCGGTTTACGCGGTTTAAATATCAAAAAAAAAAATTATTGATATTTACTTTTATTTAATTTATTTTAACGTTGCTTTAAATCTGGGCAATATGTACTAATTATTTAGTTAATTTTAATCCGCAAAAAGAGTATCAGCATTGTTTATCTATACTTTTTATTTCTAACTTTCTACAAATAATTAATTATTGAAGTAACTAATTTGAATTTTATTTTAAAATATCATTTTCATAAATTTAAAATTTTAGTTTTTATACTATGGGAAAAGCAAAAATTACCAAAACCGTGATGAAGAGTTAAAATTATTTCTTTAGCAACCAAAATTGAAAATTTGGACCCGCTTAAGAAATAAAGAAAGGATGGTTGATATTGCTAAATTTTATTCAATGTACGAATCAACAATAAGAACAATAAAGCTAAACGAAGACTCAATTAAAAAAAGTGTAGCAGCTGGAATGCATACGAGTATGAGTACGACGTATATGTAAGAAATTAAACGATGGAAACCATGGAAAAGACTGTAATAATTATGGGTAGAAGACAAAAATCAAAAAAAATTCCAATTGATACAAAATGCCATACAAAATAAAGGTTTAATAATTTATGACACACTGCAAAATCAACTGCAGTCATATTCTGCAGATAAGATGTCTTTTAACGCAAGTCGTGGCTGGTTCCAGCGATTTAAGTAAAGACATTCCTTGCATAGTCTAAAATTAAAAGGTGAACAAGCATCTGCTAATTTGGAAAGAAGCACAAAAATATCCACAAAGGTTTGCTGAAATTATTACCGCAACGTCATACAGCCCAGACAGATATTTAATGTGATGAATCCGGATTATTTTGGAAGAACATGCATCAGAGGACCTTTCTAGCAAAATAAGGATAGCCGTATTTATAGGCACTTTTTTTCCAAATTTTGTTTCTTTATAATGAAGTACATTTATTTTTTAATGGAATACATTTTTTGTTTTACCTATTTTTATGTTTTTTTATTACTTAAATGATACTTTTATATCTTATTAACAGTATAAAGCTATATTTTGTGTTCAATAAATATTTAAAAAAGCTTATTTATATTCGGATTCGCTTACGCGGTTTTTCCATATAAAAATCTTTGATTCGATTTACGCGGTTTTGTCAGAAATGTATCTACGCGTAAAACGAGGTACAGGTGTATTTTTTATTATTTATTTTAATTTTATTATTATAACTATTATCCTTTATTATTATTAGTTTTTCTTATGTACATTGAACAATTTATGGTGAAGTAAAAATATGTTATAAGTTACACCAAAAACTCAGTCAGTACATTTGAAAGTTCAATTGAAACTGTTTACTTTTAATTATTGGAACCTATTAAAAAAAATATTGTAAAGTAACTTGTAATTGCATTAATGCTTCGTCAAAATATTTTAATTTTTTTTAACTGGATAACGAAGCAATTAAAAAATATTAAAAAATTTTGATCGAATCTTTTAATAAAATAAATTGAATTCTGAAATGCGATCAGTGGTTAAGTCCAACAATTATTCTTGAAATAACTGTAATTGTAAATAGGAAAATGTCCAAATTTAACCTTTTAATATATTTATTTTATTATTTATTTTCTTTATTATTTTATTGTAATATAGTAGCCAGACCTTAGGTGATTTTGTATTAGTGGAAAGAAATCCCGACGGGAAAAAATGTGCAACGTATGTGGATGTAATTCTGTTCGGGGTAAAAAATTTCGAAACTTGCTGGGATATCTGAATGCCAGAAATAAAAAAGAATTAGTTATTAAGATCTAACTATTGGATAGTGCAACATTAAAGTTTTGTTATAATAAATTATTATTGAAGTTATTGGGACGTGAAATTTAATTAATTTAAAATTTATTATTAATGATGGTATACGTGAGATCTTTGATGTTTATATTATCAAAGCGACATTTAAATCTGAATTAATAATAATTTTTCTTATCGGATTTTGAATTTCTACTCATTTAATTGATTAGATTTGAATAAGGCTAGTCATGCCTTTAAACAATTAAGAGTAAACATTAAATTTATAGGTAAATTGATTTTATATCTTTATAATGTTATCAATATTTTTATAAAACTGATTTATAAATGTGTGTTTTATGTTCTATTTTAAAGCACGTTAAAGTTTTAATGTTCAATTTACTCTTAAGATTCGCACCAAGAAACTGAATAATATTCAAAATGTAGAGGTAGTTAATGTAAACTATAAAAGGAAGAAAAAAATTTCATGGGACAAAAATATGTTGTTGTTAATAATTCACATGGTATGATTTTTTTAGTAAAGAGATTTTTGTTTATAATTATTATACACATGTACCTCATTTTACACGGTACTCGGTTTACGCGGTTTTAAATATCAAAAAAAAAATTATTGATATTACTTTTATTTAATTTATTTTAACGTTGCTTTAAATCTGGCAATATGTACTAATGTATTTTAGTTAATTTTAATCCGCAAAAAGAGTATCAGCATGTTTATCTATACTTTTTATATTTCTAACTTTCTACAAAATAATTAATTATTGAAGTAACTAATTTAGAATTTTATTTTAAAATATCATTTTCATAAATTTAAAATTTTAGTTTTATACTATGGGAAAAGCAAAAATTACCAAAAACCGTGATGAAGAGTAAATTATTTCTTTAGCAACCAAAATTGAAAATTTGGACCGCTTAAGAAATAAAGAAAGGATGGTTGATATTGCTAAATTTTATTCAATGTACGAATCAACAATAAGAACAATAAAGCTAAACGAAGACTCAATTAAAAAGTGTAGCAGCTGGAATGCATACGAGTATGAGTACGACGTCATATGTAAGAAATTAAACGATGGAAACCATGGAAAAGACTGTAATAATATGGGTAGAAGACAAATCAAAAAAAAGAATTCCAATTGATACAATGCCATACAAAAATAAAGGTTTAATAATTTATGACACACTGCAAAATCAACTGCAGTCATATTCTGCAGATAAGATGTCTTTTAACGCAAGTCGTGGCTGGTTCCAGCGATTTAAGTAAAAGACATTCCTTGCATAGTCTAAAATTAAAAGGTGAACAAGCATCTGCTAATTTGGAAGAAGCACAAAAATATCCACAAAGGTTTGCTGAAATTATTTACCGCAACGTCTACAGCCCAGACCAGATATTTAATGCTGATGAATCCGGGATTATTTTGGAAGAACATGCATCAGAGGACCTTTCTAGCAAAATAAGGATAGCCGTATTTATAGGCACTTTTTTCAAATTTTGTTTTCTTTATAATGAAGTACATTTATTTTTTTAATGGAATACATTTTTTGTTTTACCTATTTTTATGTTTTTTTATTACTTAAATGATACTTTATATCTTATTAACAGTATTAAGCTATATTTGTGTTCAATAAATATTAAAAAGCTTATTTATATTCGGATTCGCTTTACGCGGTTTTTTCCATATAAAAATCTTTGATTCGATTTACGCGGTTTTGTCAAAATGTATCTACGCGTAAACCGAGGTACAGGTGTATTCTTATTATTATTTATTTTAATTATTATTATTAAACTATTATCCTTATTATTATTAGTTTTCTTATGTACATTGAACAATTTAATGGTGAAGTAAAAATATGTTTATAAGTTTACACCCAAAACTCAGTCAGATACATTTGAAAGTCAATTGAAACTGTTTACTTTTAATTATTGGAACCTATTAAAAAAAATATTGTAAAGTAACTTGTAATTGCATTAATGCTTCGGTCAAAATATTTTAATTTTTTTAACTGGATAACGAAGCATTAAAAAAATATAAAAAATTTTGATCGAATCTTTTAATAAAATAAAATTGAATTCTGAAATGCGATCAGTGGTTAAGTCCCAACAATTATTCTTGAAATAACTGTAATTGTAAATAGGAAAATGTCCAAATTAACCTTTTATATATATTTATTTTATTATTTTATTTTTCTTTATTATTTTTTATTGTAATATAGTAGCCAGACCTTTAGGTGATTTTGTATTAGTGGAAAGAAATCCCGACGGGAAAAATGTGCAACGTATGTGGATGTAATTCTGTTCGGGGTAAAAATTTCGAAAACTTGCTGGGGATATCTGAATGCCAGAAAATAAAAAGAATTAGTTATTAAGATCTAACTATTGGATTAGTGCAACATTAAAGTTTTGTTATAATAAATTATTATTGAAGTTATTGGGACGTGAAATTTAATTAATTTAAAATTTATTATTAATGATGGTATACGTGAGATCTTTGATTTTATATTATCAAAGCGACATTTAAATCTGAATTAATAATAATTTTTCTTATCGGATTTTGAATTTCTACTCATTTAATTGATTAGATTTGAATAAGGCTAGTCATGCCTTTAACAATTAAGAGTAAACATTAAATTTATAGGTAAAATTGATTTTATATCTTTATAATGTTATCAATATTTTTTATAAAACGATTTATAAATGTGTGTTTTATGTTCTATTTTAAAGCACGTTAAAGTTTTAATGTTCAATTTTACTCTTAAGATTCGCACAAGAACTGAATAATATTCAAAATGTAGAGGTAGTTAATGTAAACTATAAAGGGAAGAAAAATTTCATGGGACAAAATATGTTGTTGTTAATAATTCACATGGTATGATTTTTTTTAGTAAAGAGATTTTGTTTATAATTATTATACACATGTACCTCAGTTTACACGGTACTCGGTTTACGCGGTTTTAAATATCAAAAAAAAAAATTATTGATATTTACTTTTATTTAATTTATTTTAACGTGCTTTAAATCTGGCAATATGTACTAATTATTTTAGTTAATTTTAATCCGCAAAAAAGAGTATCAGCATTGTTTATCTATTACTTTTATATTTCTAACTTTCTACAATAATTAATTATTGAAGTAACTAATTTAGAATTTTATTTTAAAATATCATTTTCATAAATTTAAAATTTTAGTTTTATACTATGGGAAAAGCAAAAATTACCAAAAACCGTGATGAAGAGTAAAATTATTTTTAGCAACCAAAATTGAAAATTTGGGACCGCTTAAGAATAAGAAAGGATGGTTGATATTGCTAAATTTTATTCAATGTACGAATCAACAATAAGAACAATAAAGCTAAACGAAGACTCAATTAAAAAAAGTGTAGCAGCTGGAATGCATCGAGTATGAGTACGACGTCATATGTAAGAAATTAAACGATGGAAACCATGGAAAAGACTGTAATAATATGGGTAGAGACAAAAATCAAAAAAGAATTCCAATTTGATACAAATGCCATACAAAATAAAGGTTTAATAATTTATACACACTGAAAATCAACTGCAGTCATATTTCTGCAGATAAGATGTCTTTTAACGCAAGTCGTGGCTGGTTCCAGCGATTAAGTAGTAAAGACATTCCTTGCATAGCTAAAAATTAAAGGTGAACAAGCATCTGCTAATTTGGAAGAAGCACAAAAATATCCACAAAGGTTTGCTGAAATTATACCGCAACATCATACAGCCAGACCAGATATTTAATGCTGATGAATCCGGATTATTTTGGAAGAACATGCATCAGAGGACCTTTCTAGCAAAAATAAGGATAGCCGTATTTATAGGCACTTTTTTTCCAAATTTTGTTTTCTTTATAATGAAGTACATTTATTTTTTTAATGGAATACATTTTTGTTACCTATTTTATGTTTTTTATTATTAAATATACTTTTATATCTTATTAACAGTATAAAGCTATATTTTGTGTTCAATAAATATTTAAAAAAGTTATTTTATATTCGGATTCGCTTTACGCGGTTTTTCCATATAAAAATCTTTGATTCGATTTACGCGGTTTGTCAGAATGTATCTACCGCGTAAACCGAGGTACAGGTGTATTCTATTTTATTTATTTAATTATTATTATTATAACTATATCTTTATTATTATTAGGTTTTCTTATGTACATTGAACAATTTAATGGTGAAGTAAAAATATGGTTTATAAGTTTACACCCAAAACTCAGTCAGATTACATTTGAAAAGTCAATTGAAACTGTTTACTTTTAATTATTGGAACCTATTAAAAAAATATGTAAAAGTAACTTGTAATTGCATTAATGCTTCGGTCAAAATATTTAATTTTTTTTAACTGGATAACGAAGCAATTAAAAAAATATAAAAAATTTTTGATCGAATCTTTTAAAAATAAAATTGAATTCTGAAATGCGATCAGTGGTTAAGTCCAACAATTATTCTTGAAATAACTGTAATTGTAAATAGGAAAATGTCCAAATTTAACTTTTATATATTTATTTTATTATTTTTTTTTCTTTATTATTTTTTATTTGTAATTATAGTAGCCAGACTTTAGGTGATTTTTGTATTAGTGGAAAGAAATCCCGACGGGAAAAAATGTGCAACGTATGTGGATGTAATTCTGTTCGGGGTAAAAATTTCGAAACTTGCTGGGGGATATCTGAATGCCAGAAATAAAAGAATAGTTATTAAGACTAACTATTGGATTAGTGCAACATTAAAGTTTTGTATAATAATTATTATTGAAGTTATTTGGGACGTGAAATTTAATTAATTTAAAATTTTATTAATGATGGTATACGTGAGATCTTGATGTTATATTATCAAAGCGACATTTTAAATCTGAATATAATAATTCTTATCGGGATTTTGAATTTCTACTATTTAATTGATTAGATTTGAATAAGGCTAAGTCATGCCTTTAAACAATTAAGAGTAAACATTTTAAATTTATAGGTAAATTGTTTTATATCTTTATAATGTTATCAATATTTTTATAAAAACTGATTTATAAATGTGTGTTTTATGTTCTATTTTAAAGCACGTTAAAGTTTTAATGTTCAATTTTACTCTTAAGATTCGCACCAAGAACTGAATTAATATTCAAATGTAGAGGTAGTTAATGTAAACTATAAAGGAAGAAAAATTTCATGGGACAAAATATGTTGTTGTTAATAATTCACATGGTATGATTTTTTTAGTAAGAGATTTTTGTTTATAATTATTTATTACACATTGTACCTCAGTTTACACGGTACTCGGTTTACGCGGTTTTAAATATCAAAAAAAAAAATTATTGATTATTTACTTTTATTTAATTTATTTTAACGTTGCTTTAAATCTGGCATGTACTAATTATTTTAGTTAATTTTAATCCGCAAAAGAGTATCAGCATTGTTTATCTATACTTTTTATATTTCAACTTTCTTACAAAATAATTAATTATTGAAGTAACTTAATTTAGAATTTTATTTTTAAAATATCATTTCATAAATTTAAAATTTTAGTTTTATACTATGGGAAAAGCAAAAATTACCAAAACCGTGTATGAAGAGTAAAATTTTTCTTTAGCAACCAAATTGAAATTTGGACCGCTTAAGAAATAAAGAAAGGATGGTTGATATTGCTAAATTTTATTCAATGTACGAATCAACAATAGAACAATTAAAGCTAAACGAAGACTCAATTAAAAAAGTTGTAGCAGCTGGATGCATACGGTATGAGTACGACGTCATATGTAAGAAATTAAACGATTGGAAACCATGGAAAGACTGTAATTATGGGTAGAAGACAAAAATCAAAAAAGAATTCCAATTGATACAAAATGCCATACAAATAAAGGTTTAATAATTTATGACACACTGCAAATCAACTGCAGTCATATTCGCAGATAAGATGTCTTTTAACGCAAGTCGTGGCTGGTTCCAGCGATTTAAGTAAAGACATTCCTTGCATAGTCTAAATTAAAAGGTGAACAAGCATCTGCTAATTTGGGAAGAAGCACAAAAATATCCACAAAGGTTTGCTGAAATTATTACCGCAAAGTCATACAGCCCAGACCAGATTATTTAATGCTTGATGAATCCGGATGTATTTTGGAAGAACATGCATCAGAGACTTTTTTCTTAGCAAAATAAGGATAGGCCGTAATTTATAGGCACTTTTTTCCAATTTTGTTTCTTTATAATGAGTACCATTTATTTTTTTAATGGAATACATTTTTGTTTTACCTATTTTTATGTTTTTTATTACTTAAATGTACTTATATCTTATTAACAGTATAAAGCTTAATTTTGTGTTCAAATATAATATTTAAAAAAGCTTATTATATTCGGATTCGCTTTACCGCGGTTTTTCATATAAAAATCTTTGATTCGATTTACGCGTTTTTGTCAGAATGTAATCTACGCCGTAACCGAGGTTACAGGTGTATTCTTTTAATTATTTATTAATTATTATTATTAACTATTATCCTTTATTATTATTAGTTTCTTATGTACATTGAACAATTTAACTGGTGGAAGTAAAAATATTGTTTATAAGTTTACAACCAAAACTCAGTTCAGATACATTTGAAAGTCAAATTGAAACTATGTTTACTTTAATTATTGGAACCTATTAAAAAAAAAATTGTTAAAGTTATTGTAATTGCATTAATGCTTCGGTCAAAATATTTTTTTTAATTTTTTTTAACTGGATAACGAAGCATTAAAAAAATATTAAAAAATTTTCTTGATCGAATCTTTAATAAATAAATTGAATTCTGAAAATGCGATCAGTGGTTAAGTCCAACAATTATTCTTGAATAACTGTAATTGTAAATAGGAAAATGTCCAAATTTACCTTTTATATAATATTTATTTTATTATTTTATATTTCTTTATTATTTTTATTTGTAATATAGTAGCCAGACCTTTAGGTGATTGTTGTTATAGTGGAAGAAATCCCGACGGGAAAAAATGTGCAACGTATGTGGATGTAATTCTGTTCGGGGTAAAAATTTTCGAAACTTTGCTGGGGATATCTGAATGGGCCAGAAATAAAAAGAATTAGTTATTAAGATCTAACTATTGGATAGTGCAACATTAAAGTTTTGTTTATAATAAAATTATTATTGAAGTTATTGGGACGTGAAATTTAATTAATTTAAAATTTATTATTAATGATGGTATACGTGAGATCTTTGATGTTATTTATATTACAAAGCGGACATTTAAATCTGAATTAATAATAATTTTTCTTTATCGGGATTTTTGAATTTTCTATCATTTTAATTGATTAGATTTGAATAAGGCTAGTCATGCCTTTAACAATTAAGAGTAAACATTAAATTTTATTAGGTAAAATTTGATTTATATCTTTATAATGTTATCAATATTTTTATAAAA
>JACMZG010000448.1:21485-37529 GCA_018340805.1 Microvelia longipes | reverse complement strand
AATATGCCTGAACTCGGAAGATGAACTGCATCTGAAACTGGAGTGAAGCATAGATTGAAATTCAATTCATCCTATGTAGAGATTTTCTGAAGCTTAAAAAACGCTATTGCAGAAGTACTCGAAGAATTAACGCTACGCCATTAATTCAAGAATGAATTCGAAATTGTTGAAGAATCTGTGTTCCATTAAGAACCAATATTGCTCACTGTTCGCGTTTCCAGAAAAGATCTAATTTAATTACCTGCCAAAGTGCGGTTAATTGTCATTGAAGAAGCTTGAATAGCAATCAAAATCTAACTATGGTGCGGTCGCAAAATTATTAAAATATCTCGCAATTAAGCATTTTCTCATACTATGATTCTTTTGGCAATGTATTGACAGTTTTTGATTGCCTACATTTTATGTATTGACTGTTTTATAAAGTTTTCAAATATGTGACCTGTAAGTCTTTTGTTGAACTCAACAGTCCACATTTGCGAAAAGCTCAATCGAAATCGAAAATCTATTTGGCAACCTAAATTATATTATTATTTTACAAATACAAAATCCTAAAATAACATTATAATAAAAAAAAGTTTATTACAATTAATTTTTGTTGAAAATCCATATGAGAAATTTTTTAAAAATACTACAGACGTATATATTCCTATTTCTTCTCAGTTGAGAATAAAGACAGAAAAAAGACGATTAAATATGTCATAAAGCATGTCTTTAGCTGAGTAATGCATAATGGAAATTAAAATTTCCTTCTAAAAGCAAATTAATCAAAGCCAATTTAAAGTCAATCAGAACCAAACTTTAAATTTTAAAAAAATTTACAGTTACGAAATTAAAAAAAGAATATGTTAAAAAAACAAAAATATTCGTAATAAAAATTAAATTTATAAAATAATAATTTATAATAAAAATAAAATTATTATTAAAGAAAATAAATTGTAAAAATATAACAAATCAGAATAAAAAATAAATCATAATTAACAATCTGATATTTATTATTATTGTATATAAATTTCCAATATTATTTTTAAATTTAATATAATGTAATTTATTTTTTTATTCATTATAGATAGAATTTATATAAAAGTTTTATGATTGAGTAAATTCAAATTATAACTTTAATATATGGCATTTAAAACATATTATGATTGGTCACTCCATCCCATATATATATATATATATAAAATATATATTAATATATATATTTGTGTAAATTTTTTAATAATATATATTATAATCCATATATATCATTATTATTTTATTTATATAAATATTTTCACTCAAGCATTAGTGTAAAGTTTAAATATATATGTTCTCAATCAATATATATTTGGTATATTTTTTAACAAATTACTAATATTATGATTATATATTATTTACCAAATTACTTAAGTTATAATTATTACGTTAATAATTGATTACCATACAATTTAAAAATTATTTACTTTCATTAGAATAGTAATTTAACTTCAAATTTTGGTATAGAAATTTCATTAGTCTGTTTTATAACATTTAAATTGTTTAATATAAATAATAATAAAATCAAATAAAAATTGACACTGTGAATTTTTTTAATCATATACAATTTATTATCATAGAACATTATTACATATAATTTTATTATATTTTAACCATAATAACATTTAGGACGAATTCGGAAGAATCTATAATCAATAAATTTCTTTGTATGTTATCTGTCTGATCTTTTTTTGCATTTTCGCATATTCCATTTTTAAATGATACAAAGTTGAATAGTTTCTAAATTCATAATATTTATTCAATATAATTCATAAATTTTTAATCCCAGTAAATTTTCAGGAGCCCAGTAATTTGAGAAATATTCCCTAAGCTTCGAGTAAATTACCTCCAAAAATCAATCAAATTTTCTAAACATCAAAAATTATGCATATTTATTTAAAAATTATTATAATTTGATTCGAAACATTGGTTCAAAGTTTCTAAAAGATCAAATACTTCCCGTTACTACCGATGTCTTCATCAATCAGAAATTTTCTTTTGTCATTTTCCATTGAATCCAACTTCAGTTAATTTTTCTCTTTCCATCACATTTTTAATGTCCATAGTCGCCTTCAGTATCTTCGAGATCTAAAGTTCAATTTAAAAATGCCTTCCATTATTATTTACTCCAACGTTGTCCATTTTATAAAAATTACTATACACACCAGATTTTGTATATTATAAGATATTTATGTCCACTAGAGTTTCAAACAAAGTAACAACCAAATTATAAATCATGCAATCCCAATTGCAATCAATTGCATGTCAACCAACCCACGTAATAAATAAGCAAAGCATTTCAAATAATTATTATTATTAGAATACAAAGCAAGAAAAAACAAATTAATTAACTAAGAGTAAACTATTGTTAATTGAATTCAATGTGAATAACTTAAACTTTATAAATCAATATCAAATGACTTTCTGAAAAAGCCAATAATATACTTGAAATTTCAAGTTATTGTTGATTTATTTTTTTAATTTAATATTATTTAGGAATGCAGGTTGCATTAATAAAAGGTGCTTTACAGTGCTGTCCATCATGTGGCCCGCTAGATTGACAAAATCAAATATGATTGCCCACAATTATATAGCCATTCGAATAATTTAATACAGAGAAACAAGTTATGAATTAATTCAAGTCGTTATTTAGTTTTAGAAAGACTTCAGTTTTTGCTGTGCCCTCGGCTCCGATAAAAAGAAAATTCAGTGTCCGTGGTGTGCAAATAAGGTGACAAGCACTGCTTATATTATGGTTTTATCGCTAAATTAGTTCTAAACGAAAAATTGGTGTGAAAGTACCTATCACACGACTTTAGACAAATCTAATTATAATCAAAGAATAACTTTGCGTTATCAATTCCAAAGAAATATTCAAAATTACAATTGAACAAATAAATATTCAAGATATGCGATAACGTTTTGGTTAGGAGTACAATTCAAGGTTCAAAAATTACAAAGCAATTGCTTACGACCTATATAGAAAATAAAAAATTCAAAAAAGAAAATTAACAAATTCTTGTCCCTATATATATTTATTTATTTAATTAAATGTAAAATCCGTCGTTTTCTTTTTTTTTATTTGCTTGTTATCGTATGCTTTAATAAATATATTATAAAAAAATTAAATAAATTAAAACGAAACTGAAAATTAACTAAATATTAACTATAAATTAACTAAAAATAACTAAAAAATTAACTAAAAATTAAAGAAAAATTAAACTATAAATTAACAAACAAGTAACTATTAAAGAATTAAAAACGAAACAAATAACAACAAACAAAATCATTTTCAAAATAAAAATGTATTAAATGTTAAATCACAATTATTTTCATCAGAAATTTATACCTAAACATGCGGTTGCATCACATGTACCGTGTAGGTATATCTTCAGTAGTATAGGTCAGCACGGAAACAAGACACCCCCCTCCCCCCCTCCCCCCCCGCCAGCAAAACTGTTCCGATTTCGATGAATTACCAATTGGACCTGTTCCCGATTATATTGACTGACCTTTGACCCATGTAAAAAACCCGTGTGGACTTTGTACCTGTTCCCGATTTTGGTGACTTGACCTTTGGACCTGTTCCCGATTTCCGATATATTGACTTTGACCTTTGGACCTAACCCGAATTAATACAATATTTTTGTTTTAATGAACTGAATTTATTTATTTATTTGTTTTAATGAACTGAATTTATTTATTTGTTTTAATGAACTGATTTATTTTAATTTTATTATTTATTTATTTATTTATTATTTATTATTATTATTTATTTTATTTATTTATTATTATTTATTATTTATTTATTTATTTATTATTATTATTATTATTATTATTTATTATTATTATTATTATTATTATTTAATTATTATTTAATTATTATTTATTATTATTAATTTATTTATTATTTATTATTATTTATTATTATTATTTTTTTTAATTATTTTTAATTACTTTTAATTATTTTTAATTACTTTTAATTATTTTAATTATTTTAATTAATTACTTTTTATTTATTAATTTTATTTTTAATTTTATTTATTTAATTATTTACTTTTAATTATTTTTAATTACTTTTAATTATTTTTACTTTTAATTTTAGTTTTACTTTTTAAATTTTAGTTTTTAATTTTACTTTTTAAAATTTTTGTTTTACTTTTTAAATTTAGTTTTACTTTTTAAATTTTAGTTTTACTTTTTTTTTTACTTTTTAATTTTACTTTTTAAATTTTTTTACTTTTTAAATTTTTTTAATTTTTTACTTTTTAAATTTATTTTAAATTTGTAAGTAGCTAAAACTTATTTAAAAAAGATTATGAAAAATTTTAAAAATACGTTCTTGTTACATATAACCTATGATACACACACAAACACAATAATAAATGACTCATGCTCTTTGTTATGTTTGAATCCCCACCTATCCCCAGGGTATCCCCACCTATCCCCACCTATGGTATCCTATCCCAGGTATCCCACCCTATCCCCCCCAGGGTATCCCCCCCACCTTCCCACCCCACCTATCCCCATTATCCCAGGTATCCCCACCCCCACTGCATCGAGTTGCTTCCCACCCCACTGCATTCGAGTTGCTTCCCCACTGCTTCCCCACTGCATTCATGTTGCATAAGTATGACTCATGCTCTTTGTTATGTGAGTATGTGTGTATTGCAATGTCTTTGTTTAAAATAGTCATGTGATGGACCCTGGATATTTTTGCATTCGTGTTGCATTTTCTTTGTTTATGTTGCATACGTGTTGCATAAGTATGACTCATGCTCTTTGTTATGTGAGTGTATGTATTGCATTCATATTACAATATCATTATTATGTATGCATCCATGTTGTATTTTGTTGTAATGTGTTTGTTATTGTTGCACTTACATTAAATTTTATTATAATTGAAGTACTTATGATATACATATATTTATTTAATATATTTCATAGTAATTTCAATAATATCTAATACATTTCTCAATAATTTCCTTAACAACTAATAATTTTTCCAAATATTACAATAACATCTATACAATTTATTAAAGTTTAACGAGTTCTTGTAAATTTATAAAGGTTTTCTATAAATCTCATAAACATCATGCAAGTTTTCAATAATTTCATAAACATCTATGCAATTTTGTGTAAATATTTTGACTTCTATGTAATTTTGTGTAATTTTGTGACATAATTTAAATATTTTTGTGACTTCTATGTAATTTTAAAATATTTGTGTTTCTATTTTTAAATATTTTTGTGACTTCTTATTTTTGTAATTTTTAAAAATTTGAACTCTATGCAATTTTTAAAAAACTTTTGCGACTTCTATGCAATTTTCGTACCATTTTAATGTATTTATTTTTGAAACTTTGCAATTTTGTTTTTTGCGTGACTCTATGTAATTTTTAGAAAATTTTGACTTCTTGCAATTTCTTTGGCTTATTTTTCATAAAAATTATGACTTCTATGCAATTCATAAAAATATTTAATGACTTCTATGCAATTTTGTGTAACCTTTTGTGACTTCTATTAATTTTTAAAATTTTTACACTTCTAGTAAATAATTTTAATTTTTTATACACTTCTAGTAAATTTTTTTTAATACACTTCTAGTAAATAATTTGTAAATTTTTAATTTTTTACACTTCTAGTAAATTTCAATAATTTTCTTAACATCTAGTAATTTGTTTTTAAATTATTTCTATACATGTAGTAAATGTATTATTCTTAATGTTGTATTGTCAGATGAATAGAGTAAAATGAATTGAATAATTTAAGTATTGAATGATTAATAGAGAATTGTATTGAATGAATGACTGATTATTGAGTAAATGTGATATAATATATAGTAAATAAATATAGTTAATAATATGATATAATTATTGAATTAATAGAGTGTATTACTTTGGATGGATTGAGTATATGTTTTGTGAGTGAATTATCTTGAATAAGTGTGTGAGTTAAATAAACTTACATGTATGTGTTCATTTTATGTTGAGTATATGATGTGTATATGGTTTAGTGTGTGTATGTATGTGTATGGAGTAGTGTATATATATAACATTATAAACACATGATAAATAATATATAAAACCATATAAAACTCTATAAATATACAAACATAAATTCACATGAAACCTTATACATACCTAAAATATTGTATAAAACCTTATGACCACTCAAATAATATATAAATACATATAAAGTCATATAGTTACCTTATAAATCCATATGACATCCTATAAGTATCCAATAAAAACTATATAAAACCTAATAAAACTTCATAAAATATACTTTAACACTATAGAAATTTTATAGACACCCGGTAGACTCCATATAAATCTATAAAAAACCCTTATATAATATATAATGAAAAAACCTATATAAAAACAAATAATATATGAAAAGTATCTCCTTGTTTAATTATAATAATTGGGTTGAAATAAATATATGTGTGTATATGAATTAATGTGTGTGTATATGGTTTAGTGTGTATAATTGTGTGTGTGTATATGGTTTAGTGTGTGTATGTAAATCATTATAGAAACCTGATAATTATCATAAAAATATATATATATACCCAACAATGATATGAAACCCTATAAAACTCAATAGGGTCATATAAAATCAATATGAAAACCATAGAAAACCAAACAATATCATATGAAAACATTATAGATACTCGATAAATACATTTATAAATCAATATAGATACTTAACATATACCTTGTTAATAATTATAAAATCATAAAGTTACCATATAAACCTATAAAAGACATATAAATACTATATAAATCTATATAAAACTAATCTCAATCATAATGTTAACTAAGTGTTTTTGGTATTGAATGAATGAGTGTATCAAATGAATTGATTAAAGAGTGATTGAATTTTATTGAATTATATATATGAGTGAATAATATGGATTAAATGGGTTGAATAAGTTAAAAAGTATGTGTTTATATATATGATTAATGATTGTACATGTATGTATTAATGTGTATAAAACATTATAGAAACCTAATAGATACCCCATATATACTATGTAAAACCATAAAGATACATAGTAAATATTATATAAAACATTATAAATTCATATATTTACTATATTATAAGAACCAATAAAAACTATATAAACATAGTAAACATTATAAAATCCATATGGAAACCTTATAAAAACAATGAAAAATCCATGAAATCCTATAAAACTATATAAAGATCATATAAGAACTATATGAAAACCATATTAAATATTAAAAATCTCTATAAAAACCATATAAATAATGAAGATCATATTATATAATATAATGTATGAAAAATCATATAATAGTATTATAAGACTCTATTAAAACCTTTATTTACATTTTCTTTTGTTTGCTAGCATTCATTGTATGTGATATATGTGTGTATGTTATTATGTGTATATATATATGTGTATGATGAATTATTATGTGTGTATTCATTATATTGTGAATTATGAAATTATTATGTGTGTATTGGACAATAGGTATGTATGTGTTTAATTTTCTGTATATGGTGTATTGGTGGGTACTATATGTTTTTGGTTTTATATAAGTTGAAACCTAAAAGAAACCCTATGAAACTATATGAAACTCTCTAAATCCCATATAAAACCCTATAAATTATTTAAAGATTCATATAAAATTAATAAGATCATATAAAATCTATTAAAACCCAATAATATCTTATAAAAACTAAATATAACTCAATAATATTTAACAAAACCTTATAGATATCCTATAAAATCAATATAAATATAAAACCCTATAAATGAATATGAAAACCAATAATCATATAAAATCATATAACAATCATAAATTCATTAAAATCATGTACTATTCTAAGTGTATAACATATAAAAAAAATGAAAAATCCATGAATGAAAACCTATATGAAAACCAATAATATCATATAAAAATGATAATATTAAAATTATAAATTCTAATATAATATAAACCCATAAAAATCTATATAAACCAATAATATCTCATATATATGAAAAATAGTATAAAATATATAAAAAATGAAAAGAAACCAATAATATCATTAAAAAATAAATAAACTATAATATTTGAAAAATTATAATAGAATCAATATGAAAACCATGAAATATGTAATAAATATATATGAATTGAAAACCAATAATGTTATATTAAAATCATCTAACAATCATAGAAATTCATAAAAATTATATACTATTCTAAGTGTATAAAGTTATATAAAAACAATGAAAAATCCATGAAATTCTATAAATCATATAAAATCTATATGAAAACCCAATAAGACTATAGAAAAAATCTATATGAAAATCAATAATATCTCATAGAAACCAATTATAACTTGATAATATTAGTCAAAACCTTATAGATGTCATATAACATCAATAGGGAAATCTATATGAAAACCAATAATATCATATAAATCATATAACTATAATATTTGACAAAACCTTATAGATATCCTATAAAATCAATATGAAAATAAATCCCAATAAAACATATGAAAACCCAATAATTATATGAAAAATAATAATTATTTGAAAACCAATAAAATCATATGAAAAAAATAATTCTATAACACCTTTATAAATATCTTATAACAATAATATAAAACTCATATTATCACTATTATTTTATCTTTTAATAAATTTTATATATATACTTCAATATACTTAATGTATAATTCATAAACTTTATATAAATCTCCATAAAAACCATATAATTATTAAAACCTAATGAAAACTCTCGATAATATGATTACCTTGAATGAGTATATTAAATGAATTGAATATATTAAATGAATGTAATATATTTAAATAAAGTGAATGTATGATATCAACTGATTGAATGGAATTAAAAAGTGTATCAAATGATTGAATGGATTAAATGTATAAAATGTATGAATGAATGGATTAAGTATATGTATTTATTGAATCTATAGGGATTTTTGTGTGTATTTCATGTATGTATTAATGACTCTATAGGGTTTGTGTCTATTTAATTAAACTATAGAGATTTATATGTATTTTATAAGGATATTATATGATTTTTAAAGGATAAATATGTATTTCATGACATATGTAATTTATTAAACATATAGGGATTTTATATTTTATAAGGATATTTATGTGCATTTCAATAGTTATATAGAGATTTCAGTAGACATATAGGTATTTATATGTATTTTATTTAGATTTTTAATAGTTATAATATTTTATAGTATTTCAATAGGTATATAGAGATTTTAGTATATATTTTATTTTATATGTATTTTAATGATCATATAGAAATTTCATAGACATATAGGGAAATTATATGATTTTTATATGTAATAGATTCAATAGAGATTTTATTTTATAATAGGAATTATATATGTAATTTGTGTGTATTTTAATACATATGGTTATTTCTATATGTTTTTTTTATATAAGTTGAAATTTTAAAAAACATATTAACAATTTAAATACTATAAAAATTATTTAAGTATATAAATTTAATGATCATATAATTCATTATAACTTATATAATATAACTCAATAATATTACAATTATACCCGAACATATGAAATTATAAATCCCATAAACTATAATACCAATAAGATACATGATGGAATAATTCACTATAAAATGAATTAATATACGCATATATTGAATATATACAGCATATACATAGTGAACTTATACACTCATGATGCAAGTATAATATCATTCATAAATATAAACCTATAGTACCATTAAATAATACAAAATCTATATATAGAGTCATTAATTACATACATATATCCTAAAATTTTTAATACACATAAATACACTATACACCATAAGGTTACATTCACAATCATATATAATTCCTATCTAATAAAATCTCTTAAAAATTGAATACATATAAAATCATATAATAATAACTACTGAAAATATGATCATTAAATACATATAAAATACATATGTATACTAAATCTCTATATGAAATACATATAAATGTATACTACTGAAATCTCTATATAACTATTGAAATGCACATAAAATACATATAATATCCTTATAAAATATATAATCCCTATATGTTTAATAAATTACATATGTCTATTGAAATACATATGTTATCCTTAAAAAATACATATAATATCCTGATAAAATACATATAAATCTCTATAGTTTAATTAAATAGACACAAAACCCTATAGATTCATTTGAATACATACATGAAATACACACAAAACCCTATAGATTCAATAAATACATATACTTAATCCATTCATTCAATACATTTTATACACTTTTTAATCCATTCAATCATTTGATACACTTTTTTATTCCATTCAATCAGTTGATACCCTCATACATTCACTTAATTTATTTACTCAATATATTCACTCATTCATACTCACACTCATTCATTTAATATACTCATTCAAGGTAATCATATTATCGAGAGTTTTCATTAGGATTTTAATAATTATATGGTTTTTATGGAGATTTATATAAAGTTTATGAATTATACATTAAGTATATTGAAGTATATATATAAATTTATTAAAAGATAAAATAATAGTGATAATATGAGTTTTATATTATTGTTATAAGATATTTATAAAGGTGTTATAGAATTTTATTATTTTTCATATGATTTTATTGGTTTTCAAATATCTTATTATTTTTTCATATAATCTTATTGGGTTTTCATATGTTATTATTGGGATTTATAAGGTTTCATATTGATTTTATAGGATATCTATAAGGTTTTGTCAAATATTATGTTATATGTTTATATGATATTATTGGTTTTCATATAGATTTCCCTATTGATGTTATATGACATCTATAAGGTTTTGACTAATATTATCAAGTTATAATTGGTTTCTATGAGATTTATTGATTTTCATATAGATTTTTCTATAGTCTTATTGGGTTTTCATATAGATTTTTATATGATTTATAGAATTTCATGGATTTTTCATTGTTTTTATATAACTTTATACACTTAGAATAGTATATAATTTTTATGAATTTCTATGATTGTTAGATGATTTTATATATTATTGGTTTTCATATAGATTTTAAGATATTGGAGTTTATAATATTTATACATATAGAATAGTATATAATTTTATTGAATTTCTATGATTGTTATACGATTTTATATGATATTATGGTTTTCATATGTTCATAATTATCTATAAGGTTTTGACAAATATTATCTTTATAGTTATTTTTATGAGATTTATTGGTTTTCATATAGATTTTTATATGGTTTTTATTGGAATCCATTGTTTTATATGATTTTTATGATATTATTGTTTCATATAGATTTTTATATGGATTATGGATTTTCATTGTTTTTATATGACTTTATACACTTAGAATAGTATATAATTTTATGAATTTCTATGATTGTTATATGATTCATTATTGGTTTTCATATAGTTTCATATATTTATATTGAATAGTATATGAATTTATATTGTATATGATTTTTATATGATATTATTGGTTTTCATATAGTTTCATATATTTATTGGTTTCATATATTCTTATTGGTTTATATGTTTTATTGGGTTTCATTGGTTTTATAGGATATCTATAAGGTTTTGTTAAATATTATTGAGTTATATTTAGTTTTTATAAGATATTATTGGGTTTTAATAGATTTTATATGATCTTATTAATTTTATATGAATTTTAAATAATTTTTAGGGTTTTATATAGGTTTCATATTGTTTCTTTTTAGGTTTCAACTTATATAAAACCAAAAACATACAGAAAATTAAACACATACATATATTGAACATATACACACAATAATTCAATACACACATATAATTCAACAATATAATGAACCAATACACACATAATAATTACATAACACACATAATATATATATACACATATACATAACACACACATATACATACACACATATCACATACAATGAATGCTAGCAAACAAAAGAAAATGTAAATAAAGGTTTTTAATAGAGTCTTATAATACTATTATATGATTTTTCATACATTTATTTATATAATATGATCTTCATTATTTATATGGTTTTTATAGAGATTTTTAATATTTAATATGGTTTTCATATAGTTCTTATATGATCTTTATATAGGATTTCATGGATTTTTCATTGTTTTTATAAGGTTTCCATATGGATTTTATAATGTTTACTATGTTTTATATAGTTTTTATTGGGTTCTTGTAGGTTTTTGTGTAGATCTTATAGGGTCTCATTGAATATATAGTAAAATATATGAATTTATAATGTTTATATAATATTTACTATGTATCTTATGGTTTTACATAGTATATATGGGGTATCTATTAGGTTTCTATAATGTTTTATACACATAATACATACATGTACAATCATTAATCATATATATAACACATACTTTTTAACTTATTCAACCCATTTAATCCATATTATTCACTCATATATATATTCAATAAAATTCAATCACTCTTTATCAATTCATTTGATATACTCATTCATTCAATACCAAAAACACTTAGTTAACATTATGATTGAGATTAGTTTTATATAGATTTATATAGTAGGTTTATATGGTATATGATTTATAATTAATAACAAGGTATATGTTAAGTATCTATATTGATTTATAATGTATTTATCGAGTATCTATAATGTTTTCATATGATATTGTTGGTTTTCTATGGTTTTCATATTGATTTTATATGACCCTATTGAGTTTTATAGGGTTTCATATATCATTGTTGGGTATATATATATAGTTTTATATGGTATTATCAGGTTTCTATAATGATTTATACATACACACACTGGAGATACTTTTCATATATTATTTGTTTTTATATAGGTTTTATTTATTATATAATATACTGTTAAGTATCTATAGGGTTTCATATTGATTTATAATGTATTTATCGAGTATCTATAATGTTTTATATGGGTTTTATGGTTTTATATAGTTTTTATTGGATACTTATAGGATGTCATGTGGATTTATAGGGTAACTATATGACTTTATATGTATTTATATATTATTTGATGAGTGGTCATAAGGTTTTATACAATATTTTAGGGTATGTATAAGGTTTCATGTGAATTTATGTGGTATTTATAGAGTTTTATATGGTTTTATATATTATTTACCATGTGTTTATAATGTTATATATATACACTACTCCATACACATACATACACACACTAAACCATATACACATCCATATACTCAACATAAAATGAAACACATACATGTAAGTTTATTTAGCTCACACACTTATTCAAGATAATTCACTCACAAAACATATACTCAATCCATCCAAAGTAATTAATACACTCTATTAATAATTATATCATATTATTAACTATATTTATTTATATATATATCATATTATTGATCACATTTATTCAATATAATCAGTCATTCATACAATTCAATTAATTTCATTATCATATACTTAATCTTCCAAATATTTAATTCCTCTATTCATCTGACAATACAACATTAATAATACACATGTATAGAAATAATTTAAAAACAAATTACTAGATGTTAAGAAAATTATTAAGAAATTTACTAGAAGTGTATAAAAATTACTAGAATAAAAAATTAAAATTATTTACTAGATCCTAGAATAAAATATTATTTACTAGAAGTGTATAAATTATAAGAATTTACCAGAAGTCACAAAAAATTTTAAAAATTGCATAGAAGTCAAAAAATTAAAAATTACATAGAAGTCTTTTAAAAATTGCATAGAAGTCACAAAAAATTTTAAAAAATTTAGAAGTCGCAAAAATTTTAAAAATTGCATAGAAGTCACAAAATTTTCAAATTCCCGTGTAATACATAGGGAAAAACGAAAATTGCATAGAAGTCATAAATATTTACACAAAAAATTACATAGAACATAGAAGTCACAAATTTTACACAAAATAGATGTTTATGAAATTATTGAAAACTTGCATAGATGTTTATGAGATTTATAGAAAAACCTTTATAAATTTACAAGAACTCGTTAAACTTTAATAAATTGTATAGATGTTATTGTAATATTTGGAAAAATTATTAGTTGTTAAGGAAATTATTGAGAAATGTATTAGATATTATTGAAATTACTATGAAATATATTAAATAAAATATATGTATATCATAAGTACTTCAATTATAATAAAATGTAATGTAAGTGCAACAATAACAAACACATTACAACAAAATACAACATGGATGCATACATAATAATGATATTGTAATATGAATGCAATACATACATACACACATAACAAAGAGCATGAGTCATACTTATGCAACACGTGTGCAACATAAACAAAGAAAATGCAACACGAATGCAAAAATATCCAGGGTCCATCACATGACTATTTTAAACAAAGACATTGCAATACACATACTCACATAACAAAGAGCATGAGTCATACTTATGCAACAGAATGCAGTGGGGAAGCAGTGGGGAAGCAACTCGAATGCACAACTCGTGCACTGGGGATAGGTGGGGGGGATACCTGGGGATAGGTGGGGGGGATAGGTGGGATAGGTGGGGATACCCTGGGGATACCTGGGATAGGTGGGGATTGGGGATAGCAAAATAACAAAGAGCATGAGTCATACATTATTGTGTGTGTGTGTGTATCATAGGTTATATGCAACAGAATGTATTTTTAAAATTTTTCATAATCTTTTTTAAACAAGTTTTAGCTACTTACAAATTTAAAAATCAAAAAAAAAAAAAAATTTAAAAAGTAAAAAAATTTAAAACTAAAATTTAAAAAGTAAAATAAAATTTAAAAAAGTAAACTAAAATTTTAAAAAGTAAAACTAAAATTTAAAAAGTAAAAAAAAATTTAAAAAGTAAAATAAAATTTAAAAAGTAAAATAAAATTTAAAAATAAAAAATAATTAAAAAATAATAAAAGTAATTAAAAATAATTAAAAGTAATTAAAATAATAAAATAATTAAAAGTAATTAAAAATAAATAATTAAAAGTAATTAAAATAATAATAAAAAATAATAAATAAAAATAATAATAAATAAATAAAAATAAATAATAATAAATAATAATAATAATAAATAAATAAATAAATAATAATAAATAAATAATAATAATAAATAAATAATAATAATAATAAATAAATAATAATAAATAAATAAATAATAAATAAATAAATAATAATAATATAATAAATAAATAAATAATAATAATAATAAATAAATAAATAAATAAAAAATAAATAATAAATAATAATATAATAATAAAAATAATAATAAATAAATAATAATATAAATAAATAAATAAATAAATAAATAAATAATAATAATAAATAATAAATAATAATTAAATAATAATAAATAAATAATAATAATAATAAATAATAATAAATAAATAAATAAATAAATAAATAAATAAATAATATAATAAATAATAAATAATAATAAAATAATAATAATTAATAAAATAATAAAAATAATAAATAATAAATAAATAAATAAATAAATAAATTCAGTTCATTAAAACAAAAAAATTAAATTCAGTTCATTAAAACAAATATTCGTATTAATTCGGGAACAGGTCCAAAGGTCAAGTCAAATAAAACAGGTCCACAGTAATAAAAGGTCCACAAAGCAAAATCGGGAACAGGTACACGCGGGTTTAACACAGGTTCAAAGGTCAAGTCAAATATTCGGGAACAGGTCCAAAAGGTCACACCGGGTTTTTACACATGGGTCAAAGGTCAAGTCACCGAAAGCAGGGAACAGGTCCATTTGGGTAACATTCATCGAAATCGAGGGCCACTTTGCGGCGGGGGGAGGGGTGGGGGGGGGTTTGGGGGGGGGGGGGGGGTGGGGGGGGGGGTGGGTGTGGGGGGGTGGGGTGGCCTCGTGCTGACCTATCTAACCTACTCATTTACTTTTTGAAAATTTCTTTCCATACAGTTTTGATAGTTTTTTTAAACATACCAATTCTTTGATTGTTTTCCTAACTTTTTCTAGTCTTTTTTTTTACATGACTTCT
>JACMZG010000448.1:7968-19950 GCA_018340805.1 Microvelia longipes | reverse complement strand
ATTCGACAGATAATTTCTGTGTGTGTGTGTATTGATTTTTTCGAAACTTTTTTTATGTGGTTGAACTAGGATTTCAATTCGATATATACATTGCTTAAGGTAACTATGGCCTAGGATGGATAGATTTCCAGAAAACATATAAGCGCACAACATGAATTATCGCGCATTTGTGTTGAAGCTTAATAACTTTTGATGTATTGGATGGATTTCGATGGGAGTTGGTTTGTTGGATAGAGGGAAGTAGGGAAGAGGATGAAAAAGATAGCCAAGTTGATTGGTGGACTATTGATTTTTAAAATCGATAATGGTCAAGAGAGATTGTAAGTAGTATATCTTTGTCAAAAATTATTTTTCCGGAGCCAATATAATTTTAGAAGAAAGAGGAAAGATGAGGAAATCAGATAAGCTATGAGTCATATTTTTCCGATGTTAGGTGAAAAAGATATAAATTATTTAAAAAGTGGTGTGGCGCCACTCTCAAGGTCATTTGGAAATATATAAGAAATATCTATGTATGATTGAAAATTTTAATCCGAGTATGTGTGTATGTGTATATGTATGCGTGTATGTGTGTATCATAGGAATTTTAATACAGTGTGTGTGTGTGTATAATTGGAAATTATATACTGTAGGTACAAGGTATATGTTTGGAGGGAAATTTAAATATCATTTGGGGAATTTCAAATTTTCGTTTGGCGGGGGTTTGGCGAAATTCAAATTTTGTTTGGCGGGAAATTCAAATTTTGTTTGGCAGGAATACATGTATATATGGAGGGAAATACCAAGTGTGTATGTGTGTATATGTGTATGCGTGTATGTGTGTATGATAGGAAATTTTAATACAGTGTGTGTGTGTATAATTGGAAATTTATTTACTGTAGGTACAAGGTATATTTGGCGGGAATTTCAAATTTTTGTTTGGCGGGAATTTCAAATTTTCGTTTGGCGGGAATTCAAATATCATATGGAAGAATACATTTATAGAGGGAAATACTTTGTGTGTGTGTGTGTATCCAAGGCAACCAAATATATGGTTACTAGGCAACCGATGACGTCATCATAAAACTTGAATTCCAGCTGCAAGTTCCCCGGTGGTCTAAATTCAATCGATACAGATCAAGATTAGATTCAAGGTAGGATTAGGATAGGATTGGGATACCCTGGGGGGGATAGGGTACCCTGGGGATAAGGTGGGGATAGGATAGGTTTGTTTACTATATTATTAAAAGGGTATCCATGGCAACCGAATATGGTTACTAGGCAACTGATGACGTCATACAGGGCCATCTTGGATTCGGTTACATCTTGGATTCGGGACGCCATCGCCCCCCGAAATCGGCCTCCCAATTCCCCCTTGGAACGCCACTTCTTCGCGCCATTGGATTCGCCTTGGATTTCCCGCCATCTTGGATTCGCCAATTCGCCGCCAATTTCGCCTTCCACCCTTCGCCATCTTTCCCCGCCCCCCTGAATTGCTTCCCCACTGCATCCGAGTTGCCCACTGCATCGACTTGCATTCTAGTTGAAATTCCATGTTTTTGTTGTTTTTTTTTAAGTGATAGTCAGATGATACAAGGCTATATTATAAGTGTGTATACCTAATGCATGAAGTATGCCTATTGCAGTCATGATTTAATTATATTCTGTTATATATATATATATAGTTTTTTTTTTATTATAAGTTTTTTTTTTTTTTATTTTTTTTTTTTTTTTTTTTTTTTGTTTGTAAATTAAATTTTTTTTATTTTTTTTTTTGTAAATTAAAATTTTTTTTTTTTTTTAATTTTTGTAAATTAAGTTTTTTTAATTTTTTTTAATTTTTGTAATTAAGTTTTTTTTTTATTATTTTTTTTTATTTTTTTTAATTTTTGTAAATTAAGTTTTTTAAATTTTTTAATTTTTTTTTAATTTTTTTTAAGTTTTTAATTTTTTTTTTATTTTTTTTTTAATTTAAGTTTTTTAAAAATATTAATAATAATAAAATAAAATTAACAATGAAAAGATTTATTTACAAAATAACAATATTACATTATAAATATTCATGGGCATCAAGACATTCCATAATGTTTTCCTTCAGCATATCATATATTGTTCTGTTTCTGTCCTTCGGAAAGTCGAATTCAACTTGATCCATAGTTTCTTTAAATATATCATCGAAGCTGATTGAGGAAAATCTTGACAGTATTGTTTCCCAATACTGGTCTGGATCCATGATCTTGAATTCTTCTTCCAGTTCCGGAAACAATTCATTTAATATTCTACTTGTCAAGCTAAAAAGGAAAATTAATTAAAATAATAAGTAAAAATTGACTTACCATAATAGAATCCCATTTCTGCAATATTCTTGTATTCTGAAAAATACTTATATTCTGACAAATCCTCGAGTTCTGACATTGTGAAAAAAGTGAATTTATTTGATAAGTATCTTCTTTTATACAAATATATCAACCAATCAAATCAATCAGCCAATCAAATCAACCAATCATATCAATTAAGATGCCGAAGATATGAACAACTAATAGAATTCAAGCATATGTTTGTATGTATTCAATAACTCTATAGGGTTGTGTGTGTGTATTTATTGAAACTATCTAGATTTTGCAAGTATTTCATAAGATATTATATGTAATTTCATTGGTTATATAGGGATTTCATAAGGATATTATATGTATTTAAATGGTTACATAGAGATTTATTAATTATAGAATGTTATATAAATAATATAGGTATATTATTTTTTATATAGGATGCTTGCAATTTTGCTGTATTTTTTAAGAGTAGCTTGCAATTTTTGTGTATTTTATATAGGATGTTGCAATTTTGTAATGCCTCTATAATTTATGTATCATTATTTAACAAATAATTAATCTTATTATTATTATTATAAAAATTATTAAATTTGCATAGCAATTATTAAATTTGCCTAGCAATTACTAAAATTTGAAATTTAAATTTAAATTTATTGATTTTTTAAAAACTGTATATATAGCCAGGTAATTTATATATAATTACTTTTAAAAAATGAATCAAATTATTTAATATGACCGATTGACATGGAGATGGATATGAGATCGAGATGAGATAAAAATAAAAGAAGAACCATTTGTTCGTGACCTCCGATGGGTGCAGGATGACGAGGATGAATATGTGTATGATCCACCTAAAGTTGAAGATCGGGAATGGTGGAGGTTTTCAGAAGAAGACGAGGAAATGTATTTTACATTTTAATTTATTATTGTGAGAATGATTACCGGTCCTCTTTAGGGCCATAAATTTCTGATTGAAAAATGATTGAAAAATGGTTTTATGTCTTTTTATTTTCTTTTTAATAAATTCTAACTAATTAATAAGTAAATAAAAGTTATTTTTTATAAGTATGTAATAAAGTATAAGTACTTTTAATAGATTAACTATAGGGATATTATATATTTTATATATATGTATTTCAATAGACTTATAGTGATTTTATAGGTATTTATTGACTGTATAGGATATATTATATGTATAATTCTATATAAAGTCTGTTAATCTATATAAATAAATGTATGCAATGAGAATATTTTATAAGAATAATGACTATACTTATTGTGAATTTATTAACTCTATTTGTTTTTTCAATGTAAATTTAATGTCAGTGATGGTTTTTTCTACGGTATTGTAATGATTTCATTAGGTATATTACATGTATTAATTTAAAATTTCCATGACTTCTAGTAAACTTATAGTAAATATTTATAATAATTACATAATATCTAGTAAATTATGTAATATTTTATAGACTTCTAGTAAATTTTTGTAATATTTTATACACTTCTGGTAAATATTTGTAATAAATTGTACACTTCTACACCTCTGGTAAATTTATGTAATAATTTGTACACTTCTAGTAAATTTCTGTAATAATTTGTACACTTCATTTGGTGTAATAATTTGTACACTTCTAGTAAATTTTTGTAATATTTTATACACTTCTGGTAAATATTTATAAATGTTTTGCGACTTCTGGTAAATTTTTTATTAATTTTCCCTATGTTTTACATGGGAATTTGAAAATCTTTGTGACTTCTGGTAAATTTATGTAATATTTTATATACTTCTGGTAAATTTATGTAATATTTTATACACCTCTGGTAAATTTATGTAATAATTTGTACACTTCGGTAAATTTTGTAATAATTTGTACACTTCTAGTAAATTTTTGTAATAATTTGTACACTTCTAGTAAATTTTTGTAATATTTTATACACTTCTGGTAAATTTTGTAATATTTTATACACTTCTAGTAAATTTTTATAATATTTTGTATGAGATGGTTGCAATTTGTATGTATTTTATATTGTTTGCGTGTGTCTGTGTGTATATATATATATATATATAAATTCATATGAAACCCTATAAATATCCCATAATATTATGTAAAACCTTATGGTCACCCGTCCGATACCATATAAAATATCTATAGATGTTCAATATACAACCTTATCATAAATAAAGTTATATAGTTAGAACTATAGGGTATTTTTATAGAACTATAGGGTATTTGTATAAGTATTTCATAAAATATAGAGTATTTTTATAAGAGATTCATATTATTATATAGTATTTTCTATAGAATATAAGGTATTTTTATAGAATATAGGGTATTTCTATAAGTAATTCATATAATATAGGGTATTTGTATAAGTATGTCATTTTTATAAGAGATTCATATTATTATATAGTATTTTCTATAGAATATAAGTATTTTTATTATTATAAGAATATAGGTATTTGTATAAGTATTCATAAGAGATTCTCTATTTTATAGAATATAGGGTATTTTATAAGTATAGGGTATTTGTATAAGTATGTCATAAATATAGAGTATTTTTATAAGAGATTCATATTATTATATAGTATTTTTATAGAACTATAGGGTATTTGTATAAGTATTTCAGAATATAGAGTATATTTATAAGAGATTCATAGAATATAGGGTAATTTTTATAGTATTTATAGTATTTTTATAAGAGATTCATATAGTTATAGATATTTTATAAGATTCTATTTGTATAGAATATATGGTATTTGTATAAGATATTCATCTATAGAACTATAGGGTATTTTATAAGAGATTCATATAGTTATAGAGTATTTTTATAAGAGATTCATAGAATATAGGGTATATTTATAGAACTATATAGTATTTTTATAAGTAATTCATATAATTATATAGTATTTTCATAAAATATAGGGTATATTTATAAGAGATATATATATAGGATTTATGGGTTTTTTAAGAGATTTATATAAGAGATATGTAATTTCCAAGATATATATATAAGATTTTAATAAACATATTTAGATTGTATTGATCATATAAGGAATTTACGTATTTTATAAGTAATTAAAGAACTAATTAATGAACTAAGTAATTAATAAACTATAATTACTTTATACATACAACATAAATTCATATAAAATCCAATATACATATCTCATAATATCATATAAAATATAAAATCATATAAATTCATATAAATATACATATATATCATATAAATTCATATAAAGTACATAGATGTCTACTGAAATTCCTATATAATCCCCATATAGCCATCAAATACTTATAAAATATCTATATGACCTTTCAAATACATATAAATTACAAATAATATATATTTACGAGTTGAAAACAATGTGTACAGGTCCTTTCAACAAGGAAAATCATATTACTAAGATTAAAAATCATGAATTTTCATTGATATGCGGATAATATCACATCAGATATATTTATTATGATTGAAAAAATTCAAAAAAGTTACATTACCAAAGAAATACAAGCATGTTTCTATTAGATTATGAACACTTTTTCAAAATAAATTTAAATTAATTCAAATATTAAATATATTACGTTGTGGTATTTTAAATTGAATATATATTAAATGCATTTCATTATTATTTGTATTATAAAAATGGGTTTCATTTCAGAAGAAAATAAAGAAGATTCCGTCCGATTTTTAACGGATGAAGATGGATTTGAAGCAGTTCAGTTTTTTGAATACGAAACAGATGAAGAAGAATATGAAGAATCTGAAGATGATTATGACTCAGAAGAAGAAGAAGAATCACAAGAAGAAGAATCACAAGATGAGGGGTATAGTGCCACATATATGGCAAATTATCTCATAACAGAATTTATAGAGGAGGATGAAGAAGAAGAATGGAGTTTAGAAGATGAATATATCTTTCACAGTATGTTTAATTTATTATTATTATCATTATTATCATTTTAATTTAGATAATATGAATCAAAATATTGAAGATGCGCAGACATCTATGAAGCGCAAATGCGAACAATTAGTAGAAGAAATTATAAAAAAAGCAGAGAAATGGTTGAGAATGTATAATGGTCCTCTTTAGGACCCAATTGTATATGTGAATAAATTTCTTTATTTAATTGTGTTGTTTTTGTCATTTAAAGTTTTGATTTTTTAGTTATTTTAATTATCATAATATTTAAACAAATATTTATTAATAAAACATTGAAAACATACATAAGTAAACTCTAGTTTCATTAAATACACAAAAACCTTATTTGCATTAAATACATACCTATTTATTCAATGAATATATGCTCGAGATAGAGATATTTATGTATTGTTATATGGTTCTTATTAAGTTAAATGAAATAACAAATGAAATAACAAGCTTTATTATAATACAATATTTTTATATACAATTTAGTTTCTCTCTTCATTTTACTCCGAACAAATTTTAGAGATCATCAATAATGTCTGCATCCTTTATTAATTGGTCTCTTAAATCTATTGTGCATATAGCCATTCGGTAATAATGTAGTTCCGCTTCTATTAATATTACTTCTTTCTCCATATAGTCATCTCTGACCATACCGATTACTATTGCGGATTTAATTATGGACTTGTGGTTTTGAATTTTAGCTTTTAATTTCTGCTTATTACTTTTAAGATAACCTCGAATCAATTTATCGTTATATAAAGTAATTCTTTTGGTCTTGACAGTAACATTAACTTTAGTATCACATATTGGAGATTGATGTTTCACGTGCAGTAATGTCAGACTTTTCATAATAAATCTTAAATGATAGCTTTTAAAATAGTAAATAAGCTCTGAATCATTCGGTTTAATTAATTCTACAATTTTCTTGAATCATTTCATATTAATTTCAGTCAAATCTGCAATTGGATGGAAAAGATCGTTTATGATATCCATGGTTAGGAGTCTATTAATATGTATTTGATTGAATCCATAATTTAAATAACTTTTCTGTAATCCCTTCTTAATTTTTAAAATAATGTTTGGCATATTTGATAGAAAAATTAAACTAATATATTTATATATATAATAAATTAAAATACCACAACGTAATATATTATAAAATACCACAACGTAATACATATACAATTTTAATTAAACTTTAATTATTTTAAATACCACAACGTAATATATTTAATATTTGAATTAATTTAAATTTATTTTGAAAAAGTGTTCATAATCTAATAGAAACATGCTTGTATTTCTTTGGTAATGTAACTTTTTTGAATTTTTTCAATCATAATAAATATATCTGATGTGATATTATCCGCATATCAATGAAAATTCATGATTTTTAATCTTAGTAATATGATTTTCCTTGTTGAAAGGACCTGTACACATTGTTTTCAACTCGTAAATATATATTATTTGTAATTTATATGTATTTGAAAGGTCATATAGATATTTTATAAGTATTTTGATGGCTATATGGGGATTATATAGGAATTTCAGTAGACATCTATGTACTTTATATGAATTTATATGATATTATGAGATATGTATATTTTATATGAATTTATATGCGATTTATATGAATTTATGTTGTATGTATAAAGTAATTATAGTTTATTAATTACTTAGTTCATTAATTAGTTCTTTAATTACTTATAAAATACGTAAATTCCTTATATGATCAATACAATCTAAATATGTTTATTAAAATCTTATATATATATCTTGGAAATTACATATCTCTTATATAAATCTCTTAAAAAACCCATAATCCTATATATATATCTCTTATAATATACCCTATATTTTATGAAAATACTATATAATTATATGAATTACTTATAAAAATACTATATAGTTCTATAAATATACCCTATATTCTATGAATCTCTTATAAAAAATACTCTATAACTATATGAATCTCTTATATAAATACCCTATAGTTCTATACAAATACTATATGATATGAATATCTTATACAAATACCATATATTCTATACAAATACTCTATAAATATATGAATATCTTATAAAAAATAATCTATAACTATATGAATCTCTTATAAAATACCCTATAAATATGAATATCTTATAAAAATTACCCTATATTCTATGAATCTTATAAATATACTCTATATTCTATGAAATACTTATACAAATACCCTATAGTTCTATAAAATACTATATAATAATATGAATCTCTTATAAAAATACTCTATATTTTATGACATACTTATACAAATACCCTATATTATATGAATTACTTATAGAAATACCCTATATTCTATAAAAATACCTTATATTCTATAGAAAATACTATATAATAATATGAATCTCTTATAAAAATACTCTATATTTTATGAAATACTATACAAATACCCTATATTCTATAAAAATACCCTATAGTTCTAACTATATAACTTTATTTATGATAAGGTTGTATATTGAACATCTATAGATATTTTATATGGTATCGGACGGGTGACCATAAGGTTTTACATAATATTGGGATATTTATAGGGTTTCATATGATATATATATATATACACACAGACACACGCAAACAAATAAAATACATACAAATTGCAACCATCTCATACAAAATATTATAAAAATTTACTAGAAGTGTATAAAAATTACAAAAATTTACCAGAATATGTACCTACAAAAATTTACTAGAAGTGTACAAATTATTACAAAATTTACTAGAAGTGAAATTTACTAGAAGTGTTACCAGAGTGTATAAAATATTACATAAATTTACCAGAAGTATATAAAATATTACATAAATTTACCAGAAGTCACAAAGATTTTCAAATTCCCATGTAAAACATAGGGAAAATTAATAAAAAATTTACCAGAAGTCGCAAAACATTTATAAATATTTACCAGAAGTGTATAAAATATTACAAAAATTTACTAGAAGTGTACAAATTATTACAAAAATTTACTAGAAGTGTACAAATTATTACATAAATTTACCAGAGTGAATATTACATAAATTTACCAGAAGCAAAAATTTACCAGAAGTCGTTACCAGAAGTGTTTGTTACGAGAAGTACAAATTTACTAGAAGTGTTACCACTTAGTGAAATTACAAAATTTACCAGAAGTGAATTTACTAGAAGTCTATAAAATTACATAATTTACTAGATATTATGTAATTATTATAAATATTTACTATAAGTTTACTAGAAGTCATGGAAATTTTAAATTAATACATGTAATATACCTAATGAAATCATTACAATACCGTAGAAAAAACCATCACTGACATTAAATTTACATTGAAAAAACAAATAGAGTTAATAAATTCACAATAAGTATAGTCATTATTCTTATAAAATATTCTCATTGCATACATTTATTTATATAGATTAACAGACTTTATATAGAATTATACATATAATATATCCTATACAGTCAATAAATACCTATAAAATCACTATAAGTCTATTGAAATACATATAATATCCCTATAAAATACATATAAAATATATATATAATATCCCTATAGTTCTGTAATCTATTAAAAGTACTTATATTACATACTTATAAAAAATAACTTTTATTTACTTATTAATTAGTTAGAATTTATTAAAAAGAAAATAAAAAGACAAAACCATTTTTCAATCATTTTTCAATCAGAAATTTATGGCCCTAAAGAGGACCGGTAATCATTCTCACAATAATAAATTAAAATGTAAAATACATTTCCTCGTCTTCTTCTGAAAACCTCCACCATTCCCGATCTTCAACTTTAGGTGGATCATACACATATTCATCCTCGTCATCCTGCACCCATCGGAGGTCACGAACAAATGGTTCTTCTTTTATTTTTATCTCCATCTCGATCTCTCCAATCCATCTCCATGTCAAATTCTTAATAATTTGATTCATTTTTTAAAAGTAATTATATATAAATTACCTGGCTATATATACAGTTTTTAAAAAATCAATAAATTTAAATTTAAATTTCAAATTTTAGTAATTGCTAGGCAAATTTAATAATTGCTATGCAAATTTAATAATTTTTATAATAATTTTATAATAATAAGATTAATTATTTGTTAAATAAGATACATAAATTATAGAGGCATTACAAAATTGCAACATCTATATAAAATACACAAAAATTGCAAGCTACTCTTAAAAAATACACAAAATTGCAAGCATCCTATATAAAATCCCTATAATATACTATATTTATTTATATAACATTCTATAATCTAATAAATCTCTATGTAACCATTTAAATACATAATATCCTTATGAAATCCCTATATAACCAATGAAATTACATATAATATCTTATGAAATACTTGCAAAATCTAGATAGTTTCAATAAATACACACACACAACCCTATAGAGTTATTGAATACATACAAACATATGCTTGAATTCTATTAGTTGTTCATATCGTCGGCCATCTTAATTGATATGATTGGTTGATTTGATTGGCTGATTGATTTGATTGGTTGATATATTTGTATAAAAGAAGATACTTATCAAATAAATTCACTTTTTTCACAATGTCAGAACTCGAGGATTTGTCAGAATATAAGTATTTTTCAGAATACAAGAATATTGCAGAAATGGGATTCTATTATGGTAAGTCAATTTTTACTTATTATTTTAATTAATTTTCCTTTTTAGGCTTGACAAGTAGAATATTAAATGAATTGTTTCCGGAACTGGAAGAAGAATTCAAGATCATGGATCCAGACCAGTATTGGGAAACAATACTGTCAAGATTTTCCTCAATCAGCTTCGATGATATATTTAAAGAAACTATGGATCAAGTTGAATTCGACTTTCCGAAGGACAGAAACAGAACAATATATGATATGCTGAAGGAAAACATTATGGAATGTCTTGATGCCCATGAATATTTATAATGTAATATTGTTATTTTGTAATAAATCTTTTCATTTAATTTTATTTTATTATTTATTAATATTTTTAAAAAACTTAAATTAAAAAAATAAATCTTGAAAATTAAAAAAATTAAAAAACTTAAATAAAAAATTAAAAAAAATTAAAAAATTTAAAAAACTTAATTTACAAAAATAAAAAAAATAAAAAAAACTTAATTACAAAAATTAAAAAAAAAAAACTTAATTTACAAAAATTAAAAAAAAAAAAAAAAAAATTTAATTTACAAAAAAAAAAAAAAAAAAAAATTTAATTTACAAAAAAAAAAATAAAAAAAATTAAAAACCTTATAATAAAAAAATAAAAAAATTAAAAAACTTATAATAAAAAAAAACTATATATATAAAAACAGATATATACCATTAAAATCATGACTGCAATAGGCATATACTTCATGCATTAGGTATACACACTTATAATATAGCCTTGTATCATCTGACTATCACTTAAAAAAAACAACAAAAAACATGGAATTTCAACTAGAATGCAAGTCGGATGCAGTGGGGAAGCGCAGTGGGAAGCAATGAGGAAGCAGTGGGGAAGCATAAAAATGGTGAAAATCCAAGATGGCCACCATCAAAATGGAAGATGGCGAATCCAAAATGGAATCCAAATCGAATCCAAGATGGCGAATCCAAGATGGCGAATCCAAGATGGCGAATCCAAGATGGATGGCGAATCCGAATGGCCAAAATGGCGAATCCAATATGGAATCCAAGATGGCGAATCCAAAATGGCGAATCCAAGATGGCCGCATTC
>JACMZG010000447.1:22156-35882 GCA_018340805.1 Microvelia longipes | reverse complement strand
TTGGAAATGTTTCTAGTATAACTGGTATGTCGAATGGGCAAATCTAGTAAAGCTCTGCAGTGTATATTACTACCACTTGTCCCGTCTTGAAACACGCGACCAAGGAATGTTTATATGCATCGCGAGTCCAAAGGCTCCTTACGCAAACCCCATGGCGAAAATTAATGTAAAGGTTTACCTTCGCGTAAACATGTGAGGCTGACCTCATGCAACAACTGAGGTGCAACATCGACCCGTCTAAAGAAAAGATGTTCGCATCTGGGCGGAGTTTGAGCGATCATGTAGAGACCCGAAAGATGGTGAACTATGCTTGTTGCAGGTTGAAGCCAGAGGAAACTCTGTGGAGGACCGCCGCGGTTCTGACGTGCAAATCGATCGTCGGACATGAGTATAGGGCGAAAGACTAATCGAACCATCTAGTAGCTGGGTTCCCTCCGAAGTTTCCCTCAGGATAAGCTGACATTTGTTGTTGTAGTTTTACCTGGTAAAGCGAATGATTAGAAGTATTGGACGAATGTTCTCAACTTATTCTCAAACTTTAAATGTTCGAGTGCGTCTTTCTTCATTGAAGATGTGCCATTCGAATACAAATGTCTAGTGGCCATTTTTGGTAAGCAGAACTGGCGATGTGGGATGAACCAAACATCCGGTTAAGTGCCTAACATAACGCTCATGAGAAACCACAAAAGGTGTTGTTTGATAAAGACAGCAGGACGGTGGACATGAAGTCGTCATCCGCTAAGGAGTGGTGTAACAACTCACCTGCCGAACAACCAGCCCTGAAAATGGAAGCCTGATGGCGCTGCAGCGTGGACATACCGGATCGATATCGCTAAGTTTACAAACGAGCTAAGCGGGGATCGTGTAGGCAGGGCTGCCGTGGTGCTAAGAAGCAACTACTGGCTGCTAAAGGGTCAGAGTGCGAGCGGTCATGGCCTACAGATCTGAGCCGTTAGCCTAGTGAGCCAATTATTTCAAGTGGAGATCTCCAAGAGTGACGCTATAGCCTAGAACAATGTAGGTAAGGCGAAGTCGGCAAACTAGATCCGTACCTTCGGCTAAAGATGGGCTCTACGGGCGGGTAGTGGATGGGCTTAATCAAGAAGTTGATGGATTGGAATTGGGGCTGCTTTGTGATTTCTGTTTGGCGTGGAACTTTAAATGGAGTTGAAATGGCGAACTTTTCGACTCGATTTGATAGGCGGGTTAGCGCTAGAAATTTCGCATGGATTTTCGGATTCACTGGCTCGCTCATTGTACAATTAAACGGGTCAAGCTAGAATGGCATGGACTTAGCGGGAATCCGACTGCTCTAATTAAAACAAAGCATTGCGATGGCTGGCCTGAACGCGCTTTGAACGCAATGTTGATAAAAAAAAATAAACTTTATTTTAACTAAATATACTTGGATGATAAGTCCGAAGCCATAAAACATTAACAATAGGTAGGACGAATCCAAACCTGCAATTATTGTTATAGACGGATGCCAGGAACATCATAACAAGTCAGTTATAATTAGCATAAACTCGACTCAAAAGCTACGTTTATGAGGAGTACAATTAATGTATTGAATCTGGCCTCATTATCATATGATGCCAAGGAAAATACGATGACGCTGGTTTTGATCACTTTTTCGATAATTAAGCTGTGAGAATTGCTTTGCATTTCCTTGTTTACTTATTAAGCTCCAATTCTTTTCAGAGCCCAAGCTGATTGGGTTGACAGCGATCCCAAGAGCCAAGCGCGTTACCAAGCCGACTTATCTGCCCCATCAAGAATAACATCTTATGGTATTTGAAGCCAGATCCTTTCTGCTATTGCGTCAACTTCTGGATTCTGTTATTCCTTCCGACCGTTTTGCAAACCCCTCAGAGAAGCAATGGCAACTTTGATATCCAAAATGCTGAATTTTGTTATTCCTTTTACTAGTAATAACTAGATCAGTTCGCAGCTTGGTCTTCAAGACCCTGTGGAGGGCAGTCAATTGAACATCGAAATCCCAAATTCTAGGTGGAGCCAGCTTTCTCCATAAGGCGGTTATGTTTGTTGTACTTTCTGATTCTTCATTGCCCAGGACACAATGCGCTTGAAGAATGAGGTTTGGGTCTCTGCATGACTTCCACATCTGCCTACAGTGAGGGCCGCCAGTTACCATTCTTGAGCCGCCTGTAAGGATTATAGTTAGCTTTCGGAGAAGCTTATTTCATAGCTCTGCACTATGAAGAGGAAATCGCCTTCTGAGACCTTATGTTTTAATGAATGTTGCTTAAAGCCGAGGCGCAGCAAGAACATTAGCCAGGAGGCCTTGGCGTGGAAGACTGCACCAAGATTGATATAGCGCTAAAACCAGTTTTGCCTTGTGAAGAGTTTTGCAGAATATTATGAATTTAGAATCATTGTTGAAGATAATGTTTAGTTGACGATTGATAATCAGCCAAGACCAGAAATTGTCCGCTAAAGAGGATGAGATTTTATTCATTGTAAAAGTGGATGTTTTCATTTTTGTGAAGGCTTCACCGGAGTCTTTTGATGCCAGTTCAACTCTTGTCCACCAAGACGCAGTGACATGCCGCTTTGTTTTGAGGGGGATAGCTTAAACCGTTGATCCAATCAAGACATTTTTCAAGTGGGGCTGAAGTTTGAATCTTTGGTGAAAGCCGATGTTTACCGTGAGTTCAAGTTCCGTGCGTTAGCCAAATATTTTGAAGTTATCAAGCTGTCGGAATTGAGCGCTTCTAAAGGCCGATGAACAATAACCTGAATATAGATACTCGATCAATAGAAGCAGTAAGACCAAGTCCACCGAGATTGGACGGAGTGCTAGATGGAAAGCATGTTATGGCTTGAGTTAGGCAGCCAGAATAATTCTTTAATCTGTTCTTGATAATCTGATCAAAGCGCAGCGTTGGTTGCGAGGCAACCATCAACCGTATGGGATGAGGATTGGTAAGCTTTGCAGTGTAGTAAGAATATTTCGGGTGTCCGCCAGTAGAGTAACAAGACGAGATGAACTGAAAATTTTAATACGCGTGCTATTTTTTCTGCGCCGGATGCAAGGTTGATTCGCGTATCTGAAAAGTCACTATGGCCATTTGAGCATAATTTTTTCAAGACTGCATTTTCTTCGTTTCACCGAATGCGCAACTCCAAGATAATCATTAGAGATTTCAATTATTGATGATGAGGAAGATTCCCCATAATTGGTGATGTCATTTTAGAGATAAAACGGGCTTGGTGCTGGCTGCAAGCAAACCACAATTTATTAGGTCTGAACTTAAGATGACAAAGTTCAGTAAGTTGAAATGTGGGTTAAGCCATTCTCAGCAACTCACGTATTTGACTTGTCGACTTAAGCAACAAGATCCATCTGCATATGCGAGGATTGCAGCTATTGCAAGCTAGAATCACAAATGTAATTTTTAGCGAGTATCACGAATAACTGAAGATCATGGCAAGACTGAAGAAGAGTCCATAACATAGGACAGCCCTGCTTTAACCCTTTAAAGAATATCAATGTCGCCAGTTCTTAATGATCAGGCAACTGTAGCTGGCTAGAAATACCAGCTGTTAGATCTTTGAGAAGCCTGAATAGTATCAGGATGAAGGCCCATTCTTATGAAGAGTGGGCCAGAGTAGATTTATGAGGTAATACAAAAAAAAATACCAAAGGCCATCGGCAAGCGTTTCAAGCCAAATAGATTGCAGAATTAGTTTCCTCTTTCAGATTTTTTTCGAAATCAGTTGAATTGGCTGGTATTTATGTTGCGGCAGCACCCATCAGAGGTATGAACAGCCATTTCTGAGTCAGGTGAGAGAAGATTCCATCAAGGGATCCATTGGAGCGAGACGATGATTAAGGATGCAAGCAAATATTTCTATAGCGAAGCCATCAGATTAGCCCAATCCGGTCTCCAGAAGACACAATGTGGGCCATCGCCTCTCTTATGTCCCTGGTTTAAGCAATAAGCTGTGCGTGTGCGCAATCGCTCCAATTGAATTAGGAAGTCTCTTTTTATTAGAATGATGTTAAAAAGGACTCTAAGAAAGCTATATCTACCATCGAGATTGACCAATCCTGAGCCTAGCTGATTTGTCTAAAACCAGCGAGAGGATTAACCAGTACGGCCCTGAAAGCTACTCGATTCCTGAGTAGCTGCATTTCTAAAGTTGGCCTATGCGAATTCTTCCGCCAAAGCCGCGGAAACTAAAGTTGCTTGAGGAGATTGCATGTCAAAGATCAGTCGATTTAGATTTAGAAATCCCTGATGATTTACCTCTTTAGTAAGGACCAGGAACTGCCGCTGAGCGCCAAGAACCAAGGAGATCAGGAATGACAGATGAGGGGTTCCTCATATATCTCATTTGAAAAACAATATATTTAGATTCCTTAGCATTGTTTCTCATGTGATGGTAGATTGCTAAGGATTAACCCTCCTTAAATTTCCTAGGAGCAATTCTTCACAAGCCTCACTCTGAATTTGCGCGAAGAGCCTTCAGAAGCCCTATCAAAAAACCATTTATAGGAAAGTCTATGAGAAATCTGCTGATATTATTAAAATTTGTGCCCTTCTTGAGAGCGTTTAATGCTGCAATTCTTTGATGCTGTTTAAGAACCATCTCTTTGATCTGAGTACGCTAAGTACTGCAACATTCATGAACAGAGCAGGTTAGAGGTTGTTACAGCAGGCAGGGGAGCTGAAGTGGATAACGAAAATACCACAGTCATTGCTAATTCCTTTGAATAGGATGGCGTTGTAGGAAGTGACCAACAGTGGAAATTGATGTTGCCTCCTTAGGATAACAAAAAATTTGAAATGTTGTGGTTGAAGCCCTATGATGGAGTATCAATTTGACCTCAAGCGGAAAGGCTTAAGCTGCATGAGGGCCGTCAATTTAGAATGGCATTCATTTTTATCACTGTCAACACAAAATGAAGAAAAGGATCCAGATGATTGTTAAATATCCAATTATAAGAAGCGACACACAAATTTGTTAGAGTTGCTTGAGTGAGATGCCGGTAAGAGGAAAGGCAACCAAAGAATATCATTCCAATGATTATGCATCAGAGCGTTCCGACATCGAGGGTTGATGAGCAAGCGTATTATCATAAGAACAAACTTTTTAGACTAAGCTTCAATACCTTTGGTGCTTTAGTCATAAGGCAGTGGCGTCGGATTCAACAACTGATAATCTAAAGTCTCCATTCAAAGTGAAGGCTAGTTGGCTTTAAGCAATTACTCAATATGTGCTTGAAGTAAGCTCTAAGAAATTAGTGATACTAAAACCACATTTGCAAGAATGCATTATCAAAATCTTTGATTTCATTTTGTACGTGAATATTGATTTATTGATTTTTTATTCTGGAATGTCAGAGATATGCTTTGAAGGGCCCAATCTACAGGATTTGCCATTTTTAGAGGAGTAATTACAAAATGCGATTGTTTTGGCAATCAATTTCGAGAAGATGCTAACATATTTTGCCCCAGACCAACGTCAAGGCCCTCTAGCGTTAGCATTTACTTTCATTTCTAATTTGATAATTTAGAAGCGCGAGATCGAGCTATGGAAAGCTTGAAATGTGATTTTGTTAAGTCAAAAGCCTAGAGAGTACGAGAGCCTGATTAGTTTTTGACAAAGGTCACATGGCATGATTGAAATCCCTCATTAAGTTTTAATTTAATGGTCCATGGAAGTAGTGTCGATAATGAACTTGGCTATCCAAGACTGTATGATTTTTCTTGCCTTCCACCACATGCGATGCCTGGGTGGCGTGCCCATTTAAGACCTGCTTTCAATGTTGATACGATAGGCCCGATGAATTTATTAGCGCATAGAGGACTAACAGACTGACATTATATGACAGTAGCCGTTTTCTTGGCCTTTAATGCGAGTTAATTTTTCTGATTCAGAGCTAACGAGCTTTAAGCAGATTACGTTGTTAGATCATCAAGCTAAAAAGAATCGGCCTGAATAATATTAGCATATAGTCAAGTTGTTTGAGGAGGTGTCTGACATATTATTTCTTGATATTTTTTTTGGAATCAGGATGATCTTCAAGGACCATTGACATGGGATATTTGCTTTTTTATTGAAGACATTAAGAAAGAGAAGTTTGCCCCCATGCTAAACGCTCACAAGTGGGCGTTCGACCTTTGATGACAAGACGAACCGATGGATTAGAGTCAGAGGAAAATGTCTTTGTAGCTTGTTTTCAGTGCCCAAGCAACTCTGTGAGATAGGCTGAGATTTAAACGAGAAAAAAGATCGCACGATAGAAGAAGTTCTTCATCAATAACAGCCATGCTTTCAGAGAATTTGTCTTGTTAGTTGAGATGAGATGATCTTTCCTGCTGCGGATGAAGAAGAAGTATCTGATCAGGAGATATGCAGCCAAGACAAGTGAGCGACTGCCCTATCTACCCGGAGCGGGATCTTGTTCAACAACATCACTATAGACCAGCGCAGAAGCTTGGCGACAAATCAACTTCAATTGTGACAGTTGAATTTGTGAAATGGTATTCGGGGTAAAAAGGGTGCTCAGACGCCGAATCGATGGCATCCAAGTCAACAGAAGTAGTGTTATTGATGAGAGAGCTTTTTTGAGGTATGTTTGAAAATGTGAATTTTTTGCATTTGATATGATGTTTGCCGATTAAGATAGAGATATTCGACTTAGAAAGATTAGAGTTAGGTTCAGATTTTCCAATCTGTTATGCGAGAGTCTCAGAAGACCCTCACAGTCATTGAAGAAATTGATAATCTGCAATGTCTGCTGACTTCATTGTACGAAAGAGCATCGTATCTGTTTTCGGATATATACTTAACATCCTGATTCGCTCGGCAAGAAGATGCCGGAACTATACCAGACTCGTCTCCTTCCCTGACCTACCGATAAATTTTCTTTATTTTCTTATTTTGATATAGATGCCGAATGAAGACAGCACTTATCTTTTTTTTACGGATATAGTCAATATCATCTTTTTCAATAATTTGATGCGATCTAAGTTTTCAAGACTGCCTTAAGAAATTTTGAAGAACGTACGAATCGACTCCTGGTCTCCAAGCCAGGCCATGGTGAGTAAAATGGCGATTATAACAAAATCAAGCTCCAGATTTTGCGAAGCATAGCACAGATCATTGAAAACATCTACTGAATTCGTGAATGCATTTCGTTTGACGTTTTCATAACGTAGCCTCAGAGATTGAGTCTCCCTGATACGTGCTGTCTTCATTCCTCTATATCAAAAATAAGAAAATAAGAAATTTGATCGACTTATTAACGTGGTGGACCAGGGGTAGTGAGACAGGTTTCTGAAAAGGGGGGTAATAGTTCCGCACTATCTCGGCACGAACTCAGATGTAAATGAGTATATATCCGATACGAAGATATCGATGCTCGTTTCTAACATTGATGGTACATGTAATTCGACGACTATGTTGGAACTGACTTCATTGTCAATATACTCCCTCAAATGACTGTGGAGGGTTCCTCTGAGGACTCTCGACATAAAATTGAAAATCCTTTAACGTAACTCATAATTTTTCTAAGTCGAAACTATTACTCCTTCTTTTCGAGAATTTAATATGTCTTAATGGCCCAAAGAGCGTGCAGGCCAAGTATCCTAAAATCAAAAATTCTATGATGTGCAAAACACTTCTGAAGAGAACTCACTACACCTAATCTATAGCGATTTTACAAACTTCTGTATGACTTGTGATTGCGCATCATGTCCGTCTGCACCATCTTCCGCGATTGACAAAATCAAACCATTCAAGATCCAAATTCAACTGTTCAACTCAAATGGAAGGTCTGAATTTTACGAAGACTTCGTCGCGTTAACTGGTCTATAGTTATTGCTCTCGTGAACAAGATCCCGATTGGGGCTCAGTATAGACTTAGGTCAACTTGTTCTTGGTGCTATCTCCTGTCACACATCTTTTTCATCCAGCAGGAAAATCATCTCATCTCACTACAAGACATTCTCTGTTAAAACTAGTCTTTTACTGATGAAAACTTTTGTTCCATACTCGCTAGCAAGATCTTTTTATACATCAAATTTAATCCTACAGAGAAGTTTACTATTGATTGAGATATTAAGAAAAGGCAAAGAGGATACCTTGCGGAGCCCTCTCCGAAAGAAGACAGATACTTACGAAAATGTTCAGGGAAAGAAAATCATTTTTTGTGGAGAAATCCTCGCGATAAGATCAAAGTATTGAGTTTTTTGCGAGCTTTGCCTTCAACTTGTCGAACAGTGAAATAGAACATCTTTGATCCACAGAGTTCTTGCACTGAAAAACAACTACAAGACATTGTCTCTGACTCTAATCCATCGGGATTCGTAGCTTGCTCAATTCAATAGGTCGGCAGCACCCTATGCTGACGTGTTACAGGCAAACTTATTTTACTAAGAAATAGTCTATCAAATAGTATAAAACACCAAATAATCCCATGTCAATGGTCGTGAAAGATCATCTTGATACCGATAAATATATCGAACGTGCAAAAAAAAGAACAAGGTCCAAGGACACTTTCGTCACAAAGACAACTGACTATAGCTAATATTATTGAGCCGATCTCATCTCATCTTACTATGAATAATCTTCGACAAACGTAATCCTCCTTGTTAAATATGCCGCAGAACTAACCAGCTCGAATATAAAGAAATTAATCCATTAAAGCGTCGTATATGACTTCCCGCTAGCTCATTGTGCAAGTCTCTTAGGATCTTCTTATCCTAAATAAATCATCGCCTTCGTATCAATACGAAAAAACAGCTTAAATGCACCCACCCAGACCAGTGTGGTGGAGGCAAGAAAAAAATCATACCGTCTTGGATAGCAAGTTCATTTAGACCCAGACTATTCCATGGACCATAAAATTAAACTTAATGAAGGATTTTGCATATCCAATGTGACCTTTGTCCAAAAATCTTTAATCAGGCTAATCTCTTATATCTCTACTCTTTTTTTATTCAACTTCCAAGCTCAACTCCCTTGATAGTATAGATGAGCGTGTGATTTGGTTCTGCACAATTATGGTACATACTTTCTCGGAATTAGTAATTGCAATAACAAATTGAGCGCAAATTTTGTAAATTATCCATCTAAAATGTGAGCATAATCGCATAAAGCTACCACATTTCACAATATTCTCTGACATTCCCAGGATTTAGAAATCATATCAATATTCACGTACAAAAATGAAATTCAAGATTTTGATAATGTCATTCTTTGCAAATGTAGGTTTTTAGTGCATATTCAAATGCTGAGATTTTACTTCACACTATTGGAATTGCTAAACCAACTACCTTATCTTGAGGAGTTAGTATATAATCAATGTGGAATTTTGAATTCTCCTGAACGCCAACGCTCTCATTATATGTGATCTATTTCATACCATGTTCATTTGTAGTCTTATCTCATAAAGTGTTTGTGTCTTGATGATAGATTACGCTTCTCATCAACCTCATAGTCATCATGGGAACTGCATTCTGAAAGCATAAAATTGGAATGTATCTTGTTCTTTCTCATCTTATCCCAATCTCAACTCTGTAACCAATAATGATCTCTTCTTCTTATAATTGTGCGAACATCGTCAATAACAATCAATTTGGATACTTTTACTTTCTGACAATAGTGATAATTAATTAATATTCAATCCAGGTCTAAATATTGTATTCCGTTTGCCTCAGTGCTTACACGCTTTCTTCGCTTGATCACATTGAACTTCATCAAGGTAGAACTTCGCAGAATCATTTCAATTATTTTTCTTAAAGGAACACATCAATCTTTGCACTGTGGTCACCTTCCATACATCTGCCTTCACAGCGTGACTTCCATAATATAGAATATCATATTGCTGTGGTATTTTAGAATTAACTCTATTTCACTCACTGCCTGCTTAACACCTCACCTCTTCTGTTCCTAATGTTTCAGCTTACCAGTTAAACTCAGATCTCCAAAGATGTAACATGGCATCTTTCTAAAGCGTACTTCTCTAAGATATTCAACATTAAACCTCGTCAAGAAGGCAACAAATCTTAAATATATCACCAGCATTTCCATAGACTTTTCCAAATGGTTTTATTGATATACTTTGCTTCTGAAATCATCTATTCGTCAAATAAATTTACAGGTCTAGATGCTTTTGGTTATTTAAATTGACATCCTAGTTGAAATTTAAGAGGGTTAATACCTAACAATCCTACATGCTATCACAGAGACAACATATCTTTAAGAATTCTAAATATAATGTCAAATGAGATATATATGAGAGATCCCTTTCATCTATACTACAAATTAGAATTCTCTTCCTCAGGATCTTCTCTGCACCAGATTCTCTGTCCTACTAACGAGGAAATCTTATGTTACTCATTTGGGAAATTTCTCTAAATCTAAATCGGACTGATCTTGACAGTCAAGTCTCAATCTCAACATACTTATTTCCTCTTCTTGCGTAAGAGATTCTTACACAAAACTCAGAAAATCACTACTCCCAGGAAATCAGAGTATGCTTTCCAGCCTACTGGTCATTCCTCTCTTGGTATTAGACAAATCACTACTCAGATTGGGTCAATCTCTGTAAGAGCGTGTAGTCATAGCCTTTCTTAGAGTTCCTTTTTAAACATCATTCTAAAAAAAAGAGACATTCCTATTCAATGGAAGCGATTCCACACCACACTTATTTTATTATATACAACATGAGGTATAAGAAAGAGCGATTGCCGCACATTAGATTTCTTCTTGGAGACCATTGCATTCTTGGAACTTTTCTCACATATAGTTAAATTATTTAGCGATATCATCCTTAACATCGTCTCTTCTTCCAATGATCCTTTCTAGTTTGAATTCTATTACATACACCATATGCGAAATTGCTGTCCAATTACCTTTCTGATATGGTGTGAAACTTCCCAAACAATAATACCACAAGTTCACATATATCGCCTGGATTTTACGAAAAAATCTAAAGAGAGAAACTAATCTCATCTTATTTGGCTGGACCTGTGCCGATCGCCTTGGTAGTATTCCTCTAATCGACTCGGCCCATCTTCAAAGATGGGCCTTCACCTGATACTATTCAGCTCTCCAAGATTCTATACACTGGTATTCTACCAGCTATACAGTTTAGACAATTCTTATTAAAACTGGCTCATTGATCAATCTTATACAGGAGTGTTATAACTATAGGAGCATGTCCTATTGTCTATTGACCTCTTCAGTCTTAGCCACTTTGATTCATTATCGTGATACTGACTTATAAAATTTTATTACTACCAAAAATTGTGATTTCTGACTTTTAACTTTATAACGAGCAATCCTCGCATATGCAGCATATGATCTTGGTTCTTTATTTGTACTGACAAGCTAACGTTAAGATGTGTATAGGAGCGTAATGCTTATATATACCACCGATTCTAACTGTAGGATTTCTAACTTTCTCATACTTAATTTTTCTTTACCTTCGAATATGAATCCTAATTCTTTGTTCACAGCAATTCCTTAACTCTAATCATCATATGGACATCACAATCATAGGTGAGAAAAACTTCCATTACTTCTCAATAATGAAAATTACTCTATCAATATTATTGGTTGGTGTGCTCTCCAATTCGGTTGAAAGATTAGAAATTGCTAGTTCTTGAACTTAATTTGATATTACTCAGAATGCCATGAGGACTTTTCCAGATAGCGTGAATCAGACCTCATTCTCGGCGCAAAAAAATACAAGCGATATACAAAGAAAATATTTCTATTTCATTCTCGGCTTGTCATACTCTACTGCGGACCGAAATATTCTTCAATATGAAACTTCTAACCCATCTGCAAACAAGATGAAATCACTAGGCATGAGATGGGTTTTCTTTTAAACCATACCTGTCTAAATATGATTCAGCAAATATATTCAAGAAAAATGTAACCAGAATAAAAAGAGAATATTACTGATGGTCTCCAATCTCAAAATCTTCTCTGAAAAACAATTAGTTTCTCTACACTCTTAAACGTCCAATTCTCGGTGACTTGGTCTTACTGCTTCTATTGACGTTCAGTACAATAGTAGTTTTTTTCGTTCAAATCAGATATCTCTTTTAGTGTATTTTACGTCTCGAATTCGACAACCAATCATAAACTTTCTAAATAATTTTGACTTAAATTGACACTAACATTGAACTCACTTGTTTCTATATACATACGCTTTCGCCAAGATTCAACTTCACTCTGAAAATGCTTGATTGGATCAACGGTACTATCCCCCCTCAAAACATATGAGCGAGTGTCTCTGCGTTTGGTGGCATAGTTCGAACCTGCACATCTCAAAACTCCGTGAAGCTCACAAATAAGAAGATTTAATCACCTTTACACCTGTGATGAAAATCTCATTTCTTTACGGATTTCTTGGGTCTACTTGAAAATAAGTACTAATTCGTCAACAAACGTTTTCTCTAGTACGACAAATTGATTTCTTAATTTTAATATCTGCTAAAATAAACCCGATTTCACAAGAAACTGGTTTTACCTATTATCAATCTTGGTTGTCGAGATCTCTCTCACCCAAGATACAAGAAAATAGGCTAATGTTACTTGCTGCTTTGTATTAGCATCTCCTATTTCATTAAAAACCATTAGAAATAGTGTCAGTAACTAAGACATTCTCTCCTCTTTCATTAGTCAAATGCTAGATCAATATTTATTGCCAAAGTTTATCCTCTCAGAATCAATAAACATCTATAGAATCCTTACCAGGCCTCAATCATACCTGCAACGCTCCCATCACTGTAGGCAATGTGACAGTCATGCAGATGAATACAAAAATCATAAGTCTTTCTAACCATTTCTCCTGCAATGAACAGAATCAATAATACAATACAAAACATATACTCAGCACCTTGAGTGTATAAGAAAAAACTTGCTCCACTCTTCTAAGAGGAATTGGGATCGTATGTTCATAATTGACTGCCCTCCCAGTGGTACCTATAGAGACCAAGCCTGCGACTCTTCTAGTTATTATACCTGAAGCTTAAAAGGTTATAAACAAAATTTTCTAAAAACTTTTGGATATCATCAAAAGTTCCCATTTAATGATTTCTCTTGAGTTTCTGAAAAAATCTCAGAAGGAAGGTATAACCTAGATTTCTCAAAAAAATATCAGGATCAAATACTAAAGGATCTTTGGTCATCAAAAATACCATAATATCATTATTCTTGCATAAGCAAATAGAGTCCTTTGTACCTTGGTTAGACGTTAGGATCCTGCTCAATGCGCTTGCTCTGATAAGCAATTCGACGTTAGACCATAACAAGAAAATCAAAAAATTCTCACAGATTGCTTATTATCGAAAAAGTGGTCAAATCCAGAGCCATCGTATTTGCTTGCATCATATGATAATGAGTCCAGATTTATCCCCAATACAATTAAATGGAACAACAACGTGATCTGCACTCTTACGTAGCTTTGAGTCGAGCCCTCTTATCCATATAAACTATGGAACTCTTCCCTTTATGACTTATGCATGCATCGTCAATGCCGTATCGGTATAACAGATAATTGAGGTTTTGGATCGTACTTACAGCTACTCTATTGTTAATATACACTGCCTCTTCCTAGCCTTAGTAACACCACGTATATATTTTATGATTGAATAAAGTTTATTATTTTTTTTATACATTAGGTGTGTCGCAAGCCGTTTCCACCAGACCTAAAGCTACAATGCTTTGTTGTAAT
>JACMZG010000447.1:7500-12500 GCA_018340805.1 Microvelia longipes | reverse complement strand
CAAGGATCTCACTTGAATAATTGCTACTACTACCAAGATCTGTACCCGTGACCGCTCCACTCTGACTTACGCCAGTAGCTTCTTAGCAACCACGGCACCCTCCTACACGATACCGCTTACTCGTTTTAATACAACTTGCGATATCGATCCGGTATAGGTCCACGCTACAGCGCCATCCATTTTCAGGGCTGGTTGATTCGGCAGGTGAGTTGTTACACACTCCTTAGCGGATGACGACTTCCATGTCCACCGTCCTGCTGTCTTTATCAACCAACACCTTTTGTGGTTCTCATGAGCGTGATGTTAGGCACCTTAACCAGATGTTTGGTTCATCCCACATCGCCAGTTCTGCTTACCAAAAATGGCCCACTAGACATTTGTATTCAATGCACATCTTCAATAAAGAAAGACGCACATCGAACCCATTTAAAGTTTGAGAATAAGTTGAGAACATTTCGTCCCCAATACTTCTAATCATTCGCTTTACCAGGTAAAACTACAACAACAAATGTCAGCTATCCTGAGGGAAACTTCGGAGGGAACCAGCTACTAGATGGTTCGATTAGTCTTTCGCCCCTATACTTGTGTCCGACGATCGATTTGCACGTCAGAACCGCGGCGGTCCTCCATCAGAGTTTCCTCTGACTTCAACCTGCACAAGCATAGTTCACCATCTTTCGGGTCTCTACATGATCGCTCAAACTCCGCCCAGATGCGAACATCTTTAGACGGGTCGATGTTGCACTCTGTCTTTTAACAGAGGTCACATCACAGTTTACCGAAGCAAACCTTTACATTAATTTCGCCATGGGGTTTCGTAAGGCCCTTTGACTCGCGATCATATAAAACTCCTTGGTCCGTGTTTCAAGACGGGACAAGTAGGTAACCTACATATACACTGCAGACTTACTAGATTTGCCCATCGACCATCAGTTATACTAAACATTCAAAAGCAATCTCTTATGAGCTCACAATCAAACAATCAGCATTACCAACAGCCAATATCAGCAAATCGAAATCACCAATACACCAAATTTAACCGTGCAATGAGCTATAAAACCGATTCCGAAGAATTGGTCACCTTCACCATTACGACAGAAAAACGGCACTATTGGTCGCAGTTTTGATACATGGAAAGTGCATTGATCGTCCATTATGAGCTTAAATTAGCAATTCCTAGTGAGATTTTGCTAAAATAAGATTGACAGACAATCAACTGAATCCCATATATCAGTTTCGGCTCTACTCGTTTACCTCTAAGCGATTTCACGTACTATTTAACTCTCTCTTCAAAGTTCTTTTCAACTTTCCCTCACGGTACTTGTTTACTATCGGACTCGCACAAGTATTTAGCCTTAGATGGAGTTTACCACCCAATTGGACTGCATTCTCAAACAATCCGACTCATAGGAAACATCAATAAAAGCCTCGTACACTCCAACCGGTCTAACACCGTCTATGGACAACATCACAATCAAGTGAATTTGGAGTATACTCAACAATTAAAAACGCAACCTTTACACCACAACTCCTAATATCAAAGATACAGGATTCAGTGCTGGGCTAATTCCCGGTCGTTCGCCACTACTGGGGAAATCCTTGTTAGTTTCTTTTCCTCCGCTTAATGATATGCTTAAGTTCAGCGGGTAATCTCATCTGATCTGAGGTCGGATTTAAAAGTTAATTGAACAAATAAATAATAAATTCGAAATTCCTTGACAATTTAATTGATTATTTACTAAAATCTCACAGGTGACAGCACACATATGCACCAGAACGCAACTCATTAAGCTGCGGCACTGGAGAAAATTAAAATTATGTATGCATCAAATGATATCAATAATTTCAATAATCCAGAATTTCCGTCAAACTTGTTCAATTATATTTAAAACACTATTTCAATACGTCAATTAATACTGAAACGCACATATTGATAATGCAAAATTAAATTGTCATTGTCATTAATAGCATCATTATTTCTATTATTATCAATCCAAAATATATTTAAAAGATCAAACAAATAAATCAACAACCCATTCAAACATTGTTTATTTGCCTTTTCTTCTTTCTATACAATGGTCAATAAATTATGAAAACAATAGTAACAATAACAAATAAATCTATTAACTTCAACAACAGCATTAACTTTATGTTAATTTCATATGTATAAACTGTATATTAATAGCATTTCAAAAATCGAAACTCTATGTTTCCATAGAGGTGTACTTGTTTAACAAATACACTATCACCTTAAAGAGGCACTTTCGATTGAAATAAAAACCAAAAGTGAACCCCTCAAAACATTACTATTGAACGTAATGATAAATGCTATGCCGACCCTCAGACAGATGTGGCTATAGGTTGACCCATAGCCGCCATTTGCGTTCAAAATGTCAATGATCAGAGCGTTGTGCAGTTCACATTAATTCACATGTTTTGCTACGTTCTTCATCGACGTGCGAGCCGAGTGATCCATCGCTTAAAGTGGTTAATAATATACAGATGCTTTTTACAGCGATCCATATTCTAATTTTCAATCAACCCAACTTCTTTTACAAAGTCGAGGATTGCCATTATCATTTGATCACCAAACGATACTGTAAAGTTAAATAGAAATAGAAACACACGGGGCAGCTTTTCATATAATATCGTGTTAATCAACATACAAATTCTTTAGCCAATTGCAGTTTTGCCAAAATAAATGATTAATAAAATAACTGAATTCGGATATTTATCTACAAAGCATTAGACCAGTTATTATTAATCACTGCAACTTGAATTCGTATATTGACCAAATAAATAACACTAAATTTTTAAAGATATTATATTACTAAACTAATTAAACCTTGCACAATATCCTGATAATGCTTTGATATTGTTTTTATCAGTGCCAACAACTTGTGTTTTGTAATTTCCTTTTTACGAGAGACTACGGACATAAGTCTGTCATATAAACAACACCCAATAAAAATGTTTATATGAGTACTCGGTATTTCGAAAAATACCATAGGCACCCCGTGAATGTGTTGGTTTAATGCTGATTAATTTACTACTAGCACTTGAAACCATATTTACTACTATAAAACGAGTCGATTTATTGTTTAGCGAGCCGAATACTTCGCAATAAAACAATCCAAGTAGCATAATATGTAATTAGTAAATTAAAATCAGCACTTTTTTATATTTAATAATTCATTATAAAATGAATTATTAGAGCCAAAATCGTTTTTTTAATTTAATTTATAGCATGTCAGCTGTAAATTCTAATCGTTCTTTTAATTTCAATGAACTAATAATGATCCTTCCGCAGGTTCACCTACGGAAACCTTGTTACGACTTTTACTTCCTCTAAATGATCAAGTTTGATTGTCTTTTCCCAACTATAGAAATGTTGCCATTTCTTAAATCGGAATCCAACGATCTCACTAAACCATTCAATCGGTAGTAGCGACGGGCGGTGTGTACAAAGGGCAGGGACGTAATCAGCGCAAGCTAGTGACTTGCACTTACTAGGAATTCCTCGTTCAAGTGGAATAATTTCAATCACTATTCCTGACACGACAGTGATTAAGCAGGTTACCCAGCCATTTCTAGCTAGGAATTAAACTCGCTGTTACTGCCATTGTAGCGCGCGTGCGGCCCCGGACATCTAAGGGCATCACAGACCTGTTATTGCTCTTTTTCATTTAGCTAAACGCTATTTATTCCTCTAAGAAGTCAGCATTTGCTATTTTAAAACAAATGTACTATTTAGCAGGTTAGAGTCTCGTTCGTTAACGGAATTAACCAGACAAATCGCTCCACCAACTAAGAACGGCCATGCACCACCACCCACCGAATCAAGAAAGAGCTATCAATCTGTCAATCCTCACAGTGTCCGGACCGGGTGAGATTTCCCGTGTTGAGTCAAATTAAGCCGCAGGCTCCACTCCTGGTGGTGCCCTTCCGTCAATTCCTTTAAGTTTCAGCTTTGCAACCATACTTCCCCGGAACCCATAGACTTAGGTTTCCCGGTGACTTCTCGCAAGGAGATTTAAATTACCTTCGCGAACTGTCAGTTGGCATAGTTTATGGTCAGAACTAGGACGGTATCTGATCGTCTTCGATCCTCTGACTTTCGTTCTTGATTAATGAAAACATTCTTGGCAAATGCTTTCGCAGTAGACTGTCTGCTGATGATCTAAGAATTTCACCTCTAGCACCAGCATACATATGCCCCCGGCAGTCTCTTTTAATCATTACTTCAGTTTCGAAAACCAACAAAATAAAACCGAAGTCTTATTTATTATTCCATGCAACAATATGCAGCATCAGCCTGCTTTAAGCACTCTAATTTTTTCAAAGTAAACTTGTCGGTCATCCTCAACACCCATTAAAGAGCATCAAAGATATACACGACGTCGAAGGACAAGATAGCTTTCAATCAAAGATTTCAAACCATCTTTTTCCTCAATTTCAACTACGAGCTTTTTAACTGCAACAACTTTAATATACGCTATTGGAGCTGGAATTACCGCGGCTGCTGGCACCAGACTTGCCCTCCAATTGATACTTGATAAAGTATTTAAAATGTTCTCATTGCAATTATGAAACCACTAGGGCCCATATTGTTATTTTTTGTCACTACCTCACCGAACCGGTATTGGGTAATTTACGCGCCTGCTGCCTTCCGTGATGTGGTAGCCGTTTCTCAGGCTCCCTCTCCGGAATCGAACACTGATTCCCCGTTACCCGTTACAACCATGGTAAGCTTTGATCTTACCATCGAAAGTTGATAGGTCAGCCACTTCAAGAGATATGTCGTCAACACAAAGGTCGTACGATCAGTAAAATTATCCAGAGTCATCAAAAAACCGGTTTTCACCAGGTTGATTTTGATCTAATAAATCCGCCGCTTCGTGAGTCACGGCATTCTGTTAGATATTAGCTCTAGAATTACCACAGTTATCCCATGGCAAAATGATAGAATCTCTCAAATCATAGCTGTTATAATGAGCCAT
>JACMZG010000447.1:0-2500 GCA_018340805.1 Microvelia longipes | reverse complement strand
AATGTTAACCTGATTCCCTTTCGCTGCAAGAGGCTAAATCAATTATAAACACTATTGCTAATGTCTATCACCTCTTTCTGATAACTGAATTATCAGATCGCTTAGGACCGACTAACCCATGTTCAAATACTGTTCACATGGAACCCTTCTCCACTTCAGTCTTCAAGGATCTCACTTGAATAATTGCTACTACTACCAAGATCTGTACCCGTGACCGCTCCACTCTGACTTACGCCAGTAGCTTCTTAGCAACCACGGCACCCTCCTACACGATACCGCTTACTCGTTTTAATAAAACTTGCGATATCGATCCGGTATAGGTCCCACGCTACAGCGCCATCCATTTTCAGGGCTGGTTGATTCGGCAGGTGAGTTGTTACACACTCCTTAGCGGATGACGACTTCCATGTCCACCGTCCTGCTGTCTTTATCAACAACACCTTTTGTGGTTCTCATGAGCGTGATGTTAGGCACCTTAACCAGATGTTTGGTTCATCCCACATCGCCAGTTCTGCTTACCAAAAATGGCCCACTAGACATTTGTATTCAATGCACATCTTCAATAAAGAAAGACGCACATCGAACCCATTTAAAGTTTGAGAATAAGTTGAGAACATTTCGTCCCCAATACTTCTAATCATTCGCTTTACCAGGTAAAACTACAACAACAAATGTCAGCTATCCTGAGGGAAACTTCGGAGGGAACCAGCTACTAGATGGTTCGATTAGTCTTTCGCCCCTATACTTGTGTCCGACGATCGATTTGCACGTCAGAACCGCGGCGGTCCTCCATCAGAGTTTCCTCTGACTTCAACCTGCACAAGCATAGTTCACCATCTTTCGGGTCTCTACATGATCGCTCAAACTCCGCCCAGATGCGAACATCTTTAGACGGGTCGATGTTGCACTCTGTCTTTTAACAGAGGTCACATCACAGTTTACCGAAGCAAACCTTTACATTAATTTCGCCATGGGGTTTCGTAAGGCCCTTTGACTCGCGATCATATAAAACTCCTTGGTCCGTGTTTCAAGACGGGACAAGTAGGTAACCTACATATACACTGCAGACTTACTAGATTTGCCCATCGACCATCAGTTATACTAAACATTCAAAAGCAATCTCTTATGAGCTCACAATCAAACAATCAGCATTACCAACAGCCAATTCAGCAAATCGAAATCACCAATACACCAAATTTAACCGTGCAATGAGCTATAAAACCGATTCCGAAGAATTGGTCACCTTCACCATTACGACAGAAAAACGGCACTATCGGTCGCAGTTTTGATACATGGAAAGTGCATTGATCGTCCATTAGAGCTTAAATTAGCAATTCCTAGTGAGATTTTGCTAAAATAAGATTGACAGACAATCAACTGAATCCCATATATCAGTTTCGGCTCTACTCGTTTACCTCTAAGCGATTTCACGTACTATTTAACTCTCTCTTCAAAGTTCTTTTCAACTTTCCCTCACGGTACTTGTTTACTATCGGACTCGCACAAGTATTTAGCCTTAGATGGAGTTTACCACCCAATTTGGACTGCATTCTCAAACAATCCGACTCATAGGAAACATCAATAAAAGTCGTACACTCCAACGGTCTAACACCGTCTATGGACAACATCACAATCAAGTGAATTTGGAGTATACTCAACAATTAAAAACGCAACCTTTACACCACAATTCCTAATATCAAAGATACAGGATTCGGTGCTGGGCTAATTCCCGGTCGTTCGCCACTACTGGGGAAATCCTTGTTAGTTTCTTTTCCTCCGCTTAATGATATGCTTAAGTTCAGCGGGTAATCTCATATCTGATCTGAGGTCGGATTTAAAAGTTAATTGAACAAATAAATAATAAATTCGAAATTCCTTGACATTTAATGATTATTTACTAAAATCTCACAGGTGACAGCACACATATGCACCAGAACGCAACTCATTAGCTGCGGCACTGGAGAAAATTAAAATTATGTATGCATCAAATGATATCAATAATTTAAATCCAGAATTTCCGTCAAAATTGTTCAATTATATTTAAAACACTATTCAATACGTCAATTAATACTGAAAAACGCACATATTGAATGCAAAATTAAATTGTCATTGTCATTAATAGCATCATTATTCTATTATTATCAATCCAAAATATATTTAAAGATCAAACAAATAAATCAACAAACCATTCAAACATTGTTATTTGCCTTTTCTTCTTTCTATACAATGGTCAATTAAATTATGAAAACAATAGTAACAATAACAGAAATAATCTATTAACTTCAACAAGCATTAAACTATGTTTAATCATATCATATATAAACTGTATATTAATAGCATTTCAAAAAGTCGAAAACTCTATGTTTCCATAGAGGTGTACTTGTTTAACAAATACACTATCACCTTAAAGAGGTCCACTTTCGATGAAATAAAAAACCAAAAAGTGAACCCCTCAAAACATTTACTATTGAACGTAATGATAAATGCTATGCCGACCTCA
>JACMZG010000446.1:18703-32026 GCA_018340805.1 Microvelia longipes | reverse complement strand
TTATATTGCTGAACATGTTAGGAAATAGATTGAAACAAATCTGCCGATGCTTCTACAATTCTTGATGGAAATCGCTTATTTCTCTAATGTTATTGTTTAAAGCGTATTTAAGTGCTTAAAATGATCAAAATAAGCATGAAAATCACTATTTTAATAACTGGATTTCGATCAGAGAACCACAGTAAATCACACAAAGTACAACTTATGCAATATGTCTGGAACGAATCTAAAGTAGAAAACCGAAGTTTTCTCGTGTTTCCCACTGCTAAAATGCATGAAATAACACTGTTATATTGCTGAACATGTTAGGAAATAGATTGAAACAAATCTGCCGATGGCTTCTACAATTCTTGATGGAAATCGCTTATTTCTCTAATGTTATTGTTTAAAGCGTATTTAAGTGCTTAAAATGATCAAAATAAGCATGAAAATCACTATTTTAATAACTGGATTTCGATCAGAGAACCACAGTAAATCACACAAAGTACAACTTATGCAATATGTCTGGAACGAATCTAAAGTAGAAAACCGAAGTTTTCTCGTGTTTCCCACTGCTAAAATGCATGAAATAACACTGTTATATTGCTGAACATGTTAGGAAATAGATTGAAACAAATCTGCCGATGGCTTCTACAATTCTTGATGGAAATCGCTTATTTCTCTAATGTTATGTTTAAAGCGTATTTAAGTGCTTAAAATGATCAAAATAAGCATGAAAATCACTATTTTAATAACTGGATTTCGATCAGAGAACCACAGTAAATCACACAAAGTACAACTTATGCAATATGTCTGGAACGAATCTAAAGTAGAAAACCGAAGTTTTCTCGTGTTTCCCACTGCTAAAATGCATGAAATAACACTGTTATATTGCTGAACATGTTAGGAAATAGATTGAAACAAATCTGCCGATGGCTTCTACAATTCTGATGGAAATCGCTTATTTCTCTAATGTTTTGTTTAAAGCGTATTTAAGTGCTTAAAATGATCAAAATAAGCATGAAAATCACTATTTAATAACTGGATTCGATCAGAGAACCACAGTAAATCACACAAAGTACAACTTATGCAATATGTCTGGAACGAATCTAAAGTAGAAAACCGAAGTTTTCTCGTGTTTCCCACTGCTAAAATGCATGAAATAACACTGTTATATTGCTGAACATGTTAGGAAATAGATTGAAACAAATCTGCCGATGGCTTCTACAATTCTTGATGGAAATCGCTTATTTCTCTAATGTTATTGTTTAAAGCGTATTTAAGTGCTTAAAATGATCAAAATAAGCATGAAAATCACTATTTTAATAACTGGATTTCGATCAGAGAACCACAGTAAATCACACAAAGTACAACTTATGCAAATGTCTGGAACGAATCTAAAGTAGAAAACCGAAGTTTTCTCGTGTTTCCCACTGCTAAAATGCATGAAATAACACTGTTATATTGCTGAACATGTTAGGAAATAGATTGAAACAAATCTGCCGATGGCTTCTACAATTCTTGATGGAAATCGCTTATTTCTCTAATGTTATTGTTTAAAGCGTATTTAAGTGCTTAAAATGATCAAAATAAGCATGAAAATCACTATTTTAATAACTGGATTTCGATCAGAGAACCACAGTAAATCACACAAAGTACAACTTATGCAATATGTCTGGAACGAATCTAAAGTAGAAAACCGAAGTTTTCTCGTGTTTCCCACTGCTAAAATGCATGAAATAACACTTATATTGCTGAACATGTTAGGAAATAGATTGAAACAAATCTGCCGATGGCTTCTACAATTCTTGATGGAAATCGCTTATTTCTCTAATGTTATTGTTTAAAGCGTATTTAAGTGCTTAAAATGATCAAAATAAGCATGAAAATCACTATTTTAATAACTGGATTTCGATCAGAGAACCACAGTAAATCACACAAAGTACAACTTATGCAATATGTCTGGAACGAATCTAAAGTAGAAAACCGAAGTTTCTCGTGTTTCCCACTGCTAAAATGCATGAAATAACACTGTTATATTGCTGAACATGTTAGGAAATAGATTGAAACAAATCTGCCGATGGCTTCTACAATTCTTGATGGAAATCGCTTATTTCTCTAATGTTATTGTTTAAAGCGTATTTAAGTGCTTAAAATGATCAAAATAAGCATGAAAATCACTATTTTAATAACTGGATTTCGATCAGAGAACCACAGTAAATCACACAAAGTACAACTTATGCAATATGTCTGGAACGAATCTAAAGTAGAAAACCGAAGTTTTCTCGTGTTTCCCACTGCTAAAATGCATGAAATAACACTGTTATATTGCTGAACATGTTAGGAAATAGATTGAAACAAATCTGCCGATGGCTTCTACAATTCTTGATGGAAATCGCTTATTTCTCTAATGTTATTGTTTAAAGCGTATTTAAGTGCTTAAAATGATCAAAATAAGCATGAAAATCACTATTTTAATAACTGGATTTCGATCAGAGAACCACAGTAAATCACACAAAGTACAACTATGCAATATGTCTGGAACGAATCTAAAGTAGAAAACCGAAGTTTTCTCGTGTTCCCACTGCTAAAATGCATGAAATAACACTTATATTGCTGAACATGTTAGGAAATAGATTGAAACAAATCTGCCGATGGCTTCTACAATTCTTGATGGAAATCGCTTATTTCTCTAATGTTATTGTTTAAAGCGTATTTAAGTGCTTAAAATGATCAAAATAAGCATGAAAATCACTATTTTAATAACTGGATTTCGATCAGAGAACCACAGTAAATCACACAAAGTACAACTTATGCAATATGTCTGGAACGAATCTAAAGTAGAAAACCGAAGTTTTCTCGTGTTTCCCACTGCTAAAATGCATGAAATAACACTGTTATATTGCTGAACATGTTAGGAAATAGATTGAAACAAATCTGCCGATGGCTTCTACAATTTGATGGAAATCGCTTATTTCTCTAATGTTATTGTTTAAAGCGTATTTAAGTGCTTAAAATGATCAAAATAAGCATGAAAATCACTATTTTAATAACTGGATTTCGATCAGAGAACCACAGTAAATCACACAAAGTACAACTTATGCAATATGTCTGGAACGAATCTAAAGTAGAAAACCGAAGTTTCTCGTGTTTCCCACTGCTAAAATGCATGAAATAACACTGTTATATTGCTGAACATGTTAGGAAATAGATTGAAACAAATCTGCCGATGGCTTCTACAATTCTTGATGGAAATCGCTTATTCTCTAATGTTATTGTTTAAAGCGTATTTAAGTGCTTAAAATGATCAAAATAAGCATGAAAATCACTATTTTAATAACTGGATTTCGATCAGAGAACCACAGTAAATCACACAAAGTACAACTTATGCAATATCTGGAACGAATCTAAAGTAGAAAACCGAAGTTTTCTCGTGTTTCCCACTGCTAAAATGCATGAAATAACACTGTTATATTGCTGAACATGTTAGGAAATAGATTGAAACAAATCTGCCGATGGCTTCTACAATTCTTGATGGAAATCGCTTATTTCTCTAATGTTATGTTTAAAGCGTATTTAAGTGCTTAAAATGATCAAAATAAGCATGAAAATCACTATTTTAATAACTGGATTTCGATCAGAGAACCACAGTAAATCACACAAAGTACAACTTATGCAATATGTCTGGAACGAATCTAAAGTAGAAAACCGAAGTTTTTCGTGTTTCCCACTGCTAAAATGCATGAAATAACACTGTTATATTGCTGAACATGTTAGGAAATAGATTGAAACAAATCTGCCGATGGCTTCTACAATTCTTGATGGAAATCGCTTATTTCTCTAATGTTATTGTTTAAAGCGTATTTAAGTGCTTAAAATGATCAAAATAAGCATGAAAATCACTATTTTAATAACTGGATTTCGATCAGAGAACCACAGTAAATCACAAAGTACAACTTATGCAATATGTCTGGAACGAATCTAAAGTAGAAAACCGAAGTTTTCTCGTGTTTCCCACTGCTAAAATGCATAACACTGTTATATTGCTGAACATGTTAGGAAATAGATTGAAACAAATCTGCCGATGGCTTCTACAATTCTTGATGGAAATCGCTTATTTCTCTAATGTTATTGTTTAAAGCGTATTTAAGTGCTTAAAATGATCAAAATAAGCATGAAAATCACTATTTTAATAACTGGATTTCGATCAGAGAACCACAGTAAATCACACAAAGTACAACTTATGCAATATGTCTGGAACGAATCTAAAGTAGAAAACCGAAGTTTTCTCGTGTTTCCCACTGCTAAAATGCATGAAATAACACTGTTATATTGCTGAACATGTTAGGAAATAGATTGAAACAAATCTGCCGATGGCTTCTACAATTCTTGATGGAAATCGCTTATTTCTCTAATGTTATTGTTTAAAGCGTATTTAAGTGCTTAAAATGATCAAAATAAGCATGAAAATCACTATTTTAATAACTGGATTTCGATCAGAGAACCACAGTAAATCACACAAAGTACAACTTATGCAATATGTCTGGAACGAATCTAAAGTAGAAAACCGAAGTTTTCTCGTGTTTCCCACTGCTAAAATGCATGAAATAACACTGTTATATTGCTGAACATGTTAGAAATAGATTGAAACAAATCTGCCGATGGCTTCTACAATTCTTGATGGAAATCGCTTATTTCTCTAATGTTATTGTTTAAAGCGTATTTAAGTGCTTAAAATGATCAAAATAAGCATGAAAATCACTATTTTAATAACTGGATTTCGATCAGAGAACCACAGTAAATCACACAAAGTACAACTTATGCAATATGTCTGGAACGAATCTAAAGTAGAAAACCGAAGTTTTCTCGTGTTTCCCACTGCTAAAATGCATGAAATAACACTGTTATATTGCTGAACATGTTAGGAAATAGATTGAAACAAATCTGCCGATGGCTTCTACAATTCTTGATGGAAATCGCTTATTTCTCTAATGTTATTGTTTAAAGCGTATTTAAGTGCTTAAAATGATCAAAATAAGCATGAAAATCACTATTTTAATAACTGGATTTCGATCAGAGAACCACAGTAAATCACACAAAGTACAACTTATGCAATATGTCTGGAACGAATCTAAAGTAGAAAACCGAAGTTTTCTCGTGTTTCCCACTGCTAAAATGCATGAAATAACACTGTTATATTGCTGAACATGTTAGGAAATAGATTGAAACAAATCTGCCGATGGCTTCTACAATTCTTGATGGAAATCGCTTATTTCTCTAATGTTATTGTTTAAAGCGTATTAAGTGCTTAAAATGATCAAAATAAGCATGAAAATCACTATTTTAATAACTGGATTTCGATCAGAGAACCACAGTAAATCACACAAAGTACAACTTATGCAATATGTCTGGAACGAATCTAAAGTAGAAAACCGAAGTTTTCTCGTGTTTCCCACTGCTAAAATGCATGAAATAACACTGTTATATTGCTGAACATGTTAGGAAATAGATGAAACAAATCTGCCGATGGCTTCTACAATTCTTGATAAATCGCTTATTTCTCTAATGTTATGTTTAAAGCGTATTTAAGTGCTTAAAATGATCAAAATAAGCATGAAAATCACTATTTTAATAACTGGATTTCGATCAGAGAACCACAGTAAATCACACAAAGTACAACTTATGCAATATGTCTGGAACGAATCTAAAGTAGAAAACCGAAGTTTTCTCGTGTTTCCCACTGCTAAAATGCATGAAATAACACTGTTATATTGCTGAACATGTTAGGAAATAGATTGAAACAAATCTGCCGATGGCTTCTACAATTCTTGATGGAAATCGCTTATTTCTCTAATGTTATTGTTTAAAGCGTATTTAAGTGCTTAAAATGATCAAAATAAGCATGAAAATCACTATTTTAATAACTGGATTTCGATCAGAGAACCACAGTAAATCACACAAAGTACAACTTATGCAATATGTCTGGAACGAATCTAAAGTAGAAAACCGAAGTTTTCTCGTGTTTCCCACTGCTAAAATGCATGAAATAACACTGTTATATTGCTGAACATGTTAGGAAATAGATTGAAACAAATCTGCCGATGGCTTCTACAATTCTTGATGGAAATCGCTTATTTCTCTAATGTTATTGTTTAAAGCGTATTTAAGTGCTTAAAATGATCAAAATAAGCATGAAAATCACTATTTTAATAACTGGATTTCGATCAGAGAACCACAGTAAATCACACAAAGTACAACTTATGCAATATGTCTGGAACGAATCTAAAGTAGAAAACCGAAGTTTTCTCGTGTTTCCCACTGCTAAAATGCATGAAATAACACTGTTATATTGCTGAACATGTTAGGAAATATTGAAACAAATCTGCCGATGGCTTCTACAATTCTTGATGGAAATCGCTTATTTCTCTAATGTTATTGTTTAAAGCGTATTTAAGTGCTTAAAATGATCAAAATAAGCATGAAAATCACTATTTTAATAACTGGATTTCGATCAGAGAACCACAGTAAATCACACAAAGTACAACTTATGCAATATGTCTGGAACGAATCTAAAGTAGAAAACCGAAGTTTTCTCGTGTTTCCCACTGCTAAAATGCATGAAATAACACTGTTATATTGCTGAACATGTTAGGAAATAGATTGAAACAAATCTGCCGATGGCTTCTACAATTCTTGATGGAAATCGCTTATTTCTCTAATGTTATTGTTTAAAGCGTATTTAAGTGCTTAAAATGATCAAAATAAGCATGAAAATCACTATTTTAATAACTGGATTTCGATCAGAGAACCACAGTAAATCACACAAAGTACAACTTATGCAATATGTCTGGAACGAATCTAAAGTAGAAAACCGAAGTTTCTCGTGTTTCCCACTGCTAAAATGCATGAAATAACACTGTTATATTGCTGAACATGTTAGGAAATAGATTGAAACAAATCTGCCGATGGCTTCTACAATTCTTGATGGAAATCGCTTATTTCTCTAATGTTATTGTTTAAAGCGTATTTAAGTGCTTAAAATGATCAAAATAAGCATGAAAATCACTATTTTAATAACTGGATTTCGATCAGAGAACCACAGTAAATCACACAAAGTACAACTTATGCAATATGTCTGGAACGAATCTAAAGTAGAAAACCGAAGTTTTCTCGTGTTTCCCACTGCTAAAATGCATGAAATAACACTGTTATATTGCTGAATGTTAGGAAATAGATTGAAACAAATCTGCCGATGGCTTCTACAATTCTTGATGGAAATCGCTTATTTCTCTAATGTTATTGTTTTTAAAGCGTATTTAAGTGCTTAAAATGATCAAAATAAGCATGAAAATCACTATTTTAATAACTGGATTTCGATCAGAGAACCACAGTAAATCACACAAAGTACAACTTATGCAATATGTCTGGAACGAATCTAAAGTAGAAAACCGAAGTTTTCTCGTGTTTCCCACTGCTAAAATGCATGAAATAACACTGTTATATTGCTGAACATGTTAGGAAATATTGAAACAAATCTGCCGATGGCTTCTACAATTCTTGATGGAAATCGCTTATTTCTCTAATGTTATTGTTTAAAGCGTATTTAAGTGCTTAAAATGATCAAAATAAGCATGAAAATCACTATTTTAATAACTGGATTTCGATCAGAGAACCACAGTAAATCACACAAAGTACAACTTATGCAATATGTCTGGAACGAATCTAAAGTAGAAAACCGAAGTTTTCTCGTGTTTCCCACTGCTAAAATGCATGAAATAACACTGTTATATTGCTGAACATGTTAGGAAATAGATTGAAACAAATCTGCCGATGGCTTCTACAATTCTTGATGAAATCGCTTATTTCTCTAATGTTATTGTTTAAAGCGTATTTAAGTGCTTAAAATGATCAAAATAAGCATGAAAATCACTATTTTAATAACTGGATTTCGATCAGAGAACCACAGTAAATCACACAAAGTACAACTTATGCAATATGTCTGGAACGAATCTAAAGTAGAAAACCGAAGTTTTCTCGTGTTTCCCACTGCTAAAATGCATGAAATAACACTGTTATATTGCTGAACATGTTAGGAAATAGATTGAAACAAATCTGCCGATGGCTTCTACAATTCTTGATGGAAATCGCTTATTTCTCTAATGTTATTGTTTAAAGCGTATTTAAGTGCTTAAAATGATCAAAATAAGCATGAAAATCACTATTTTAATAACTGGATTTCGATCAGAGAACCACAGTAAATCACACAAAGTACAACTTATGCAATATGTCTGGAACGAATCTAAAGTAGAAAACCGAAGTTTTCTCGTGTTTCCCACTGCTAAAATGCATGAAATAACACTGTTATATTGCTGAACATGTTAGGAAATAGATTGAAACAAATCTGCCGATGGCTTCTACAATTCTTGATGGAAATCGCTTATTTCTCTAATGTTATTGTTTAAAGCGTATTTAAGTGCTTAAAATGATCAAAATAAGCATGAAAATCACTATTTTAATAACTGGATTTCGATCAGAGAACCACAGTAAATCACACAAAGTACAACTTATGCAATATGTCTGGAACGAATCTAAAGTAGAAAACCGAAGTTTTCTCGTGTTTCCCACTGCTAAAATGCATGAAATAACACTGTTATATTGCTGAACATGTTAGGAAATAGATTGAAACAAATCTGCCGATGGCTTCTACATTCTTGATGGAAATCGCTTATTTCTCTAATGTTATTGTTTAAAGCGTATTTAAGTGCTTAAAATGATCAAAATAAGCATGAAAATCACTATTTTAATAACTGGATTTCGATCAGAGAACCACAGTAAATCACACAAAGTACAACTTATGCAATATGTCTGGAACGAATCTAAAGTAGAAAACCGAAGTTTTCTCGTGTTTCCCACTGCTAAAATGCATGAAATAACACTGTTATATTGCTGAACATGTTAGGAAATAGATTGAAACAAATCTGCCGATGGCTTCTACAATTCTTGATGGAAATCGCTTATTTCTCTAATGTTATTGTTTAAAGCGTATTTAAGTGCTTAAAATGATCAAAATAAGCATGAAAATCACTATTTTAATAACTGGATTTCGATCAGAGAACCACAGTAAATCACACAAAGTACAACTTATGCAATATGTCTGGAACGAATCTAAAGTAGAAAACCGAAGTTTTCTCGTGTTTCCCACTGCTAAAATGCATGAAATAACACTGTTATATTGCTGAACATGTTAGGAAATAGATTGAAACAAATCTGCCGATGGCTTCTACAATTCTTGATGGAAATCGCTTATTTCTCTAATGTTATTGTTTAAAGCGTATTTAAGTGCTTAAAATGATCAAAATAAGCATGAAAATCACTATTTTAATAACTGGATTTCGATCAGAAACCACAGTAAATCACACAAAGTACAACTTATGCAATATGTCTGGAACGAATCTAAAGTAGAAAACCGAAGTTTTCTCGTGTTTCCCACTGCTAAAATGCATGAAATAACACTGTTATATTGCTGAACATGTTAGGAAATAGATTGAAACAAATCTGCCGATGGCTTCTACAATTCTTGATGGAAATCGCTTATTTCTCTAATGTTATTGTTTAAAGCGTATTTAAGTGCTTAAAATGATCAAAATAAGCATGAAAATCACTATTTTAATAACTGGATTTCGATCAGAGAACCACAGTAAATCACACAAAGTACAACTTATGCAATATGTCTGGAACGAATCTAAAGTAGAAAACCGAAGTTTCTCGTGTTTCCCACTGCTAAAATGCATGAAATAACACTGTTATATTGCTGAACATGTTAGGAAATAGATTGAACAAATCTGCCGATGGCTTCTACAATTCTTGATGGAAATCGCTTATTTCTCTAATGTTATTGTTTAAAGCGTATTTAAGTGCTTAAAATGATCAAAATAAGCATGAAAATCACTATTTTAATAACTGGATTTCGATCAGAGAACCACAGTAAATCACACAAAGTACAACTTATGCAATATGTCTGGAACGAATCTAAAGTAGAAAACCGAAGTTTTCTCGTGTTTCCCACTGCTAAAATGCATGAAATAACACTGTTATATTGCTGAACATGTTAGGAAATAGATTGAAACAAATCTGCCGATGGCTTCTACAATTCTTGATGGAAATCGCTTATTTCTCTAATGTTATTGTTTAAAGCGTATTTAAGTGCTTAAAATGATCAAAATAAGCATGAAAATCACTATTTTAATAACTGGATTCGATCAGAGAACCACAGTAAATCACACAAAGTACAACTTATGCAATATGTCTGGAACGAATCTAAAGTAGAAAACCGAAGTTTTCTCGTGTTTCCCACTGCTAAAATGCATGAAATAACACTGTTATATTGCTGAACATGTTAGGAAATAGATTGAAACAAATCTGCCGATGGCTTCTACAATTCTTGATGGAAATCGCTTATTCTCTAATGTTATTGTTTAAAGCGTATTTAAGTGCTTAAAATGATCAAAATAAGCATGAAAATCACTATTTTAATAACTGATTTCGATCAGAGAACCACAGTAAATCACACAAAGTACAACTTATGCAATATGTGGAACAATAAAGTAAAAACCGAAGTTTTCTCGTGTTTCCACTGCTAAAATGCATGAAATAACACTGTATATGAACATAGGAATAGATTGAAACAAATCTGCCGATGGCTTAAAATGATGGAGTCTCTAATGTTAAAGCGTATTTAAGTGCTTAAAATGATCAAATAAGCATGAAAATCACTATTTTTAATAACTGGATTTCGATCAGAGAACCACAGTAAATCACAAAGTACAACTTATGCAATATGTCTGGAACGAATCTAAAGTAGAAAACCGAAGTTTTCTCGTGTTTCCCACTGCTAAAATGCATGAAATAACACTGTTATATTGCTGAACATGTTAGGAATAGATTGAAACAAATCTGCCGATGGCTTCTACAATTCTTGATGGAAATCGCTTATTTCTCTAATGTTATTGTTTAAAGCGTATTTAAGTGCTTAAAATGATCAAAATAAGCATGAAAATCACTATTTTAATAACTGGATTTCGATCAGAGAACCACAGTAAATCACACAAAGTACAACTTATGCAATATGTCTGGACGAATCTAAAGTAGAAAACCGAAGTTTTCTCGTGTTTCCCACTGCTAAAATGCATGAAATAACACTGTTATATTGCTGAACATGTTAGGAAATAGATTGAAACAAATCTGCCGATGGCTTCTACAATTCTTGATGGAAATCGCTTATTTCTCTAATGTTATTGTTTAAAGCGTATTTAAGTGCTTAAAATGATCAAAATAAGCATGAAAATCACTATTTTAATAACTGGATTTCGATCAGAGAACCACAGTAAATCACAAAGTACAACTTATGCAATATGTCTGGAACGAATCTAAGTAAAACCGAAGTTTCTCGTGTTTCCCACTGCTAAAATGCATGAAATAACACTGTTATATTGCTGAACATGTTAGGAAATAGATTGAAACAAATCTGCCGATGGCTTCTACAATTCTTGATGGAAATCGCTTATTCTCTCTAATGTTATTGTTTAAAGCGTATTAAGTGCTTAAAATGATCAAAATAAGCATGAAAATCACTATTTTAATAACTGGATTTCGATCAGAGAACCACAGTAAATCACACAAAGTACAACTTATGCAATATGTCTGGAACGAATCTAAAGTAGAAAACCGAAGTTTTCTCGTGTTTCCCACTGCTAAAATGCATGAAATAACACTGTTATATTGCTGAACATGTTAGGAAATAGATTGAAACAAATCTGCCGATGGCTTCTACAATTCTTGATGGAAATCGCTTATTCTCTAATGTTATTGTTTAAAGCGTATTTAAGTGCTTAAAATGATCAAAATAAGCATGAAAATCACTATTTAATAACTGGATTTCGATCAGAGAACCACAGTAAATCACACAAAGTACAACTTATGCAATATGTCTGGAACGAATCTAAAGTAGAAAACCGAAGTTTTCTCGTGTTTCCCACTGCTAAAATGCATGAAATAACACTGTTATATTGCTGAACATGTTAGGAAATAGATTGAAACAAATCTGCCGATGCTTCTACAATTCTTGATGGAAATCGCTATTTCTCTAATGTTTTAAAGCGTATTTAAGTGCTTAAAATGATCAAAATAAGCATGAAAATCACTATTTTAATAACTGGATTTCGATCAGAGAACCACAGTAAATCACACAAAGTACAACTTATGCAATATGTCTGGAACGAATCTAAAGTAGAAAACCGAAGTTTCTCGTGTTTCCCACTGCTAAAATGCATGAAACAGTTATATTGCTGAACATGTTAGGAAATAGATTGAAACAAATCTGCCGATGGCTTCTACAATTCTTGATGGAAATCGCTTATTTCTCTAATGTTATTGTTTAAAGCGTATTTAAAAATGATCAAAATAAGCATGAAAATCACTAAAACTGGATTCCATCAGAGAACCACAGTAAATCACACAAAGTACAACTTATGCAATATGTCTGGAACGAATCTAAAGTAGAAAACCGATTTCTCGTGTTTCCCACGTAAAATGCATGAAATAACACTGTTTATATTGCTGATGTATTGAAATAGATTGAAACAAATGCCTGCGATGGCATCTTATGGAAATTCTTGTTAAATTCTCTAATGTTATGTTTAAAGGATTTAAGTGCTCTTAAATGATTCAAAATAAAGCATGAAAATAAAATTTTTTAATAACACTGATTTCGATCAGAGAACCACAGTAAATCACACAAAAGTACAAACTTATGCCAATATGTCTGGAACGAATCTAAGTAGAGAAAACCGAAGTTTTCTCGTGGTTTCCTGCTAAAATGCATGAAATAACACTGTTATATTTTTGACATATGTAGGAAATAGATTGAAAAAAAATCTGCCGGCTTCTACAATTCTTGATGGAAATCGCTTATTTCTCTTATTGTTTTATTTAAAAGCGTATTTAAGTGCTTAAAAAATGATCAAAAATAAGCATGAAATATCACTATTTATAAACTGGATTCCATCAGAGAACCACAAGTAAATCACACAAAGTACAACTTATGCAATATGTCTGGAACGAATCTAAAGTAGAAAACCCGAAGTTTTTCTCGTGTTTCCCACTGCTAAAATGCATGAAATGAAGCACTCGTTATATGGCTGAACATGTTAGGAAATAGATTGAAACAAATCGCCGATGGCTTCTACAATTCTTATGGAAATCGCTAGTTCTCTTAATTTATTGTTTAAGCGTATTAAGTGCTTAAAAATGATCAAAATAAGCATGAAAAATCTATAGCAATTAAGT